>JAVQJL010054694.1:15000-46752 GCA_036024295.1 Nannoperca obscura | reverse complement strand
TGACCCTCACTACCCCCAACCCTCAACTCTGAGGGAGCTCTAAATTTTTAAAAAAAAAAAAAAAAAAAAAAACCTTGTATTTTGTTGCCAAGTTTATTAACCTCTTTACCAGTCACTGTGTCAATGCATATATTTTATATAGCCATAAATCCTACCCTCATTGTACATCCTTTATTGAGAACTATTGTTCTGTTTTTAAAGGATTATATTGTATAAACTGGAAGAGACTGCTACATCTATTCATTGAGATTAGCCTTCCATTGTATGCAGCACAAATATAGGCACATGCACACTTACACATATGACAGTGACTGGGAGAGTGTTTCCAGTAACAACAGAGTGAATCCAAAGCTTTGCCCCCGGCAGAGAGAACA
Source organism: Nannoperca obscura (assembly GCA_036024295.1). NCBI lineage: Eukaryota > Metazoa > Chordata > Actinopteri > Centrarchiformes > Percichthyidae > Nannoperca > Nannoperca obscura. Next base: position 46,378 of record JAVQJL010054694.1, on the reverse strand, counting down.
CGTGATGCATGCTGCCCCTTGCATGTCTTTGGCAGGAACCCTTTCACAACACACACAAACACACACACACACACACACACCAACACACAGGGCAATGTAATACATGCTGTACTGCAGATGGAACCTGCATGTGCCTGTTGCCAGTCCCGTTTGACTCAAACGGTTTGAGCACTTCAAGTCTGAATTCAATTGCACTTGAACTGCAGTCTTTCGTTTTTACTGTTGTACATGGTTGAAGAACTCTGTAATGACCAATTTCCCATAAATTGATAATAATAATTTGTGATTTTTTAAAGTAAAACAAATAAAAATGTATAATTGTATATGCAAAATCTGTTTTACTTGCCACATAGATGTCTCAGCTCAACTTTAACAGGCACATAATCACACTGATGGAAAATATATGAACTTAGAGAAAATCACGTGGGATATAATGACCTTAGTTGGTCCTTCAACCACCTTCTTGCTTTTATGTTGTTGTGACATCACTACAGAATGTCACGTGACTTTGGCAGCCAATCCTATTGGATGGTGCATCAGCTGCCTTTAGCTTTACTGGTTTGCTTGGTATTGGTGCACACCTGCATGCTGTGGGCTTGCTTCATTTTGAAATATTGGATATTTTGCCTTAAGAGAATTAGTGCATTTGGTTGTCTTTCCAAGGAAATGTCCTGACATCCCTGCACTTTAACTACTCACCATTCCTACCACAATGACTATTCATAACCCAATTGGATGAAACTAGTTAGATTTGGATGATTTCCTTTCCCCTGTGTTGTTTGGTTTGGTTTTGCCTAACTTAATGCATATGAAACCATGAAAAGCTTGTCGGAGCCTTGCTGATTTGAGTTTGGTTTGCTTTGACTTGTTTGGCTCCTGATTCTTTTATATATATTGAGTTTGAATCCCCCTCAGTTTGAGTTTGACTGTTTTTCTCTCATTTCTAACGTTTTGATTGTCTAAGTAAAATTGTTTGCACTACAACTAACTATTCTTTCCCTTTATTCCAACCCCAAATCCTTTCCCTCTTTCTTTACTTTCCTATCTTCAACTTTCAATCCTAATTTGTTCTACAATCCCCCTCTCTGTCTCTTTCGCTTTCTATCTCCCTTTCTCTGTGGTTATGTTGTGGGTGAACTGTAGAATAATTTCATCAACCTAAGTTTCCTGAGGCTGTTCAGGGCAGCTCGTCTCATCAAGCTGCTGAGACAGGGAGAAACCATCCGCATCTTGCTCTGGACCTTCGTTCAGTCATTCAAGGTTTACACTCGGATATACAGCTTAACACACACAGAAATCAGATGTTTTCATATTTGTAGATTTTACAAAAATACACATATCCAGTATTGTGTGTTTATACATAGATGATGCCTAGGTGCAGTACCCTTATCATGCACAGTGCTCTTATATGTATCAAATATAATACCCAGCAATGAATGTGTCTTTCCTCAGGCACTGCCTTATGTCTGCCTCCTCATTGCCATGCTGTTCTTCATTTACGCCATCATTGGGATGCAGGTGGGTGAGAGCCTCAACCTAAAAACTGCTATAGTGCTTTTGGGATACATTACATTTATTTTATAGGGTAATGATGAGGAGGAGGTAGAAAAGGAGAATGAGGATGATGATAACGGTCATAAGGATTTGGTGCATAACGGGAGAAGGAGGAGGATTATGAAAGTAGTGGCTATGGCGTGTGTGCATAAACACGTGCGTGTGTGTATGCGTAAAGATTTCAGAATGTTAAAGGCCAGAGACGTCATTGATGAGCAACTATAGTTTGTTTTTCAGTGTTAACACTATGATTGTATTCAACAGCTGTTTGGGAATATAGCTATTGGAGATGAAGAAGAAGAACCCAGTGCCATCAACCAGCACAACAACTTCAGGACTTTCGTACAGGCTCTCATGCTTCTCTTCAGGTGGGTGTGTGTGTGTGTGTGTGTGTGTGTGTGTGTATGTATATATATATATATATATATATATTTCACTTCACCAGCAGGTCAATTAAATGAATGAATCTCTTTACATCCCATATAGTGTGAGTTTTATGTAAAATATATACGTTGTACTGTTTTTATTGGAGTGAATTTATAAACGTGGTGGTGTATAAAGCTGTTTTCACTTGCCACAGTGTGGAGAGATAAATAAGTACTAGAGGTGGACTGCGCTCCATGAGAAATAAGGACAAAGTACTGCCATGGCTGAGTGGACTATAGTGCTTTGCCTGGGGAACTGTCCACACATTGTGACTTTGAATCAGTCCGATGCTCTGATGTCACTTCACTTTCTTTTTTTCCCGTTCTAGATGCACTTCAAGTCAAACTGAGTAATAGTCTAATAAAAGACAATATGGAGATGCATTATGAGAATTGTAAAATCTAATATGTTTGGAGCTTGATCCATTACGAACTAATGTTAAAACATATAAGGCACATTTTTTAAAATCTGTCTGTCACAAGTCCCCAAACTTTATTGAAGTACATTGCCGGAGTACTGTTTCTACATTGGGGTATCACAATGGCTCTGAAGCCTTGGGCATATTTCTGCAGCTGATTTGTTGCATTCCACCATCCACCTCCATCTTTTCCTTTCTTTTATCACTGTTTGAAATTTAATAAAGCATACATTTCATTAAGAGGAAGAAAAAGGCGGCATAAATGGAATGAGAAAGGAAAGCAGCAGGAGGGCGTTACAGTAGCTTGAGCAGATCAGAAGATAAGCAGACAGAGAGAGGCAAGTCTTTCATGCTTGGTGCCCCAGACAAAGAAGCCGTTGGCAGGGCCAGAGGAGAACAGAGGTATCTGTGAGAGTCCAGCGATTTGCACCGCTCGCCCCGCTATGACTCACAGTGGAGCTGGCCTCTGCCTCCACCACTGGCTGCGCGCACACACTCAAACAAACACACACACACACACACACACACACACACAACTGAGCGCCCGACACAAGGATGTGCATCCACATGCAAACATATAACCCCAAACGCACATACAATTGTACTTGTAAGTGAACATATAACACAGTACAATAATATTTTACTACTTCTTCAAATGAATATCATTTGTGCATGAAGTCCTCATCACGAATCAAAATCACAAAAGGAAATGCACATATTTTCCGATATACACACATGACAGTTCATATTCCAACACTGACAGAAATAGCACACGGTATAATGATGTATCCTTTTCATTGCTCCTTACAGCAAGAAGAGAAAGACTCACCTTGATGCTTACAAATCAAAATCTTGGCTCCGTTGCCTCCTCTCGCTAAACCTCTGCCTCTCTCTGCCTAGTACCTCTATGACACACCCTAAGCACATCTCACACGCCTCTTCTCACACATGCTGCACTGCTTGTCTGCAGATCAGTGCTGAGCATGTCTCAAATGCACACATGCAGCAAACACAGACACTGCGGATTTCAGCCACGCAAATCCACATGTGAGCGGCACATGCTTCACATACGTCCTCAAGCAGCACTGACATGCGTCTCTCACACATGCTCCCGCAGCCTTCTCACACAGATAGAGGCGCAAAGAGATGCTCACTGCTAGTTTTTGCTACTTGGAAATGTATGTCTGTATTCTGTCCTTCCCTGCCAACATCTGCATCACTGTTACTATAACAACTATATACCAGAAACTGCTCTCTCCTCATTCGTCGCCTCCCTGTGCACTTTCACTGCAGTCCAGGCAACAAGACTCTCTCTGTTTCTCCTTCCTGCCTGTCTCTGTCCAATCACCTTTGCTGTTAATGCTGCAAATGCTGCTTCAGTGTTACAGTGAGGTAGCACCTCCTCACTCCTCCTTCCTCACCCTCTCACCCATCTCCCCACTGTACCTGTTTTTTCACCCCTCATATATCCACAGCCGACAGCTTTGCATACAGCTGTCCATTTGCCCTCTGTCCATCCCTCTGTGTGCTCTCCCTCTCTCTTCCCCTCCTCACACCACCCCTCTTGCACCCTGTTTTTTCTCTGTCTTTTGTAGTTATTTTAGTTTTTTCTTCCTTAAGTCATGTCACAACCACAGTCCTTTCCTTGTCTGATATCCATCTCTTGTTCTTCACATATTGAAATACTCAGGGCCGGCTCATCAAGTTATCTATCAGCCACGACTTCATTCGGAAAAACTGCAGGGTCTAGCAGTCCCAAAGTCAGTCAGACAGTCATTTAGCAACATAATCATCCATCAGGTGAACCATTCTGCAAGCCAGTTGACATACATGTAATACTGACTCCATCTAATCAATTAGCTTCCTCGTTTTCTACTCCTGCCTCACAGATTTCCATTTTCAATTCAGCTCTTGTCTGCTGGAACCCTCCCCCACACGTCAACAACATCATAAATTGGCCTCCATTTAATTAACTCATGACCACTATGTACTCTACCATGGCTTAGTTTAGCATTCAACTTAAACCCCCTTTGCTGGAGGCACTCGTCCGGCCCACCCTCACAAAATCCCCTGGCAGCAGGAGCCTACTCAGCAGTTGGCTGCTTGCAGGTAAAGGGAACAAAGAAACACAGAGTAGCATGCAATTTACAGCCAGAGCAATCTCACACCTTACCCCAAGGATACATAGCATTAAGCACAGAGGTAAACAGAGAAGATTTAATCCACACACAATGCAACAAAAAAAATCTAATTCAAGCTCTTGTAGTTAGGCATTAATGGCACAAAGTAGAATTTGAATAGAGCATGTACTTCTCACTGGGTAATGTCTGTAAATGGTGAAAAAGTGAAATTCAATGTGGGGCTGTACTATGCTACTCATTCTAAGCCCTGTCATTGGATGTCAGAGCAGGAGATTGGGTTTAAATGTTTCTGTCTGCTAGCTGCTAATCCCCTGGCTTAGTTACAACTATCAACAACCCCTGCTACTGACAAAGACTACACCCAGTAGAGGAAGAGAAAATGAAAAATTGAATGCTTTGTAAAAAAAAAAAGGAAGGAAGGAGAAATGGTCAAGGAAGAAGCAGAGAACCAGAAAGGTTTACAGCAAAAATGTTTGCACAATCCAGAGATTTAAAACGTTAACAGAAAACAACCTCCACCTTTTAGCCTTTTGAGATGGACCGGCACGTCGCTCTTGATGCTCTTGCTGTCGTCCTCTGTTGACTCGCTGCGCACCAGAGTGGGGTCGTTCTGGGCCAGCCAATCGGCCACCTTGCTCTCCGATGCCATCATAGCGGCTTGCAGTGTGCTCAAGTCCCTCCCTCCTGCTCCTCCGCTTCCTGCTCCACTCTTCTTGGAGCGAGATCTGTGGTGGTCGGGTGTGAACTTCGACACATGGTCTTTAATGGTGACTTTCCCAGGAGATGTGTTGTCAAACTCTATGGTGAAGGAGGCGTGACCCTGAGCTGTGGAGCACACATTGAAGTTTTGTTATAGTGTCATCAGTAAGTATTACTACATATAGTTGTGCTGGGTGAAGCACTTATATTTATACTTATATATTAATAAATGTATAACTGTGACTTCTTGGTATAATTAAATGATGGCAATATACAGTACATTGATATTTATCCAAATCAGCTGATGGCTTCTGTTGCAGAATGATTGCTACTCTGTTTGTGCTAGACAAACAGTGGCCACTTCCTGTGTTGTGTTGTAAATAATGGCTCTTTATGTCATAAAAAACTCAAACACATTTCTCAGAAAGGCTCACTTGGTGAGAATTCTAATGCAAATATCAATCTCACAAATGAATGTAGTGGTGATTTACTATCTGCTATTATTATGAACTACAAAGGTCTTAATTGTTAACTCAGACACCATCAATTTACATTCCAGTTAAATTCTAAAAGGGAAATATACACACAACCTGTGTATATTTACACGTTGTGTCAGAATAAGAAGGTAAGAAATCTGAATAAATCAAATGTATACTTCACCTGTAGTGGTGCCAGTGGGAGTGGTGGTGTCCTCTGTGTCCTTTGTGGGAATCTCATGGATGCCGTTATTGGCCATGTGACCCTCCTTGGTAGGGATCTCAAAGTAACTGGAATCATGGGCAGCAGACGCATGAAGGCCGTCTTCTTTAGCTTTCTCCACTCGACGAGCCTCTTTGCTGTCTGAGGCTGAAAAAAAAAAACAATATGTTGTTTTAAAAAACAACAACAATATGCTCAAACAAACCTGGTTCAAGCTTTCTTAGTTTAAAGAGGGTATACATAGCAGTTCTTTTTGAATAGTATAACAAAACAGTATAATTTCCATAACATTCATAAGTTGCCATAAGAACATCCACTCCTAACTGATATAGTTAGTTAATAACATAACATCCCAATGTCACAGTGAGAGATGAATACTAGGATTCAGTCCCACAAACTACAAAGACATGCACATATATGTTCTGTTTCTGTCTGTCTCACATATAGACCTAAACACAGACACACACAAGTCATGTAAGTCACTCAGGACAAGACGTGCTGACACCGCTCTTTAAAACCTGCTTTGGGGAACTCACAATATGGAGCACTGACTTTCTCATCTGTTCATATTAGCAAACAGAGCCTCTGTAGGTTCTGAATATGATAAATTAGACTTTCAGAAATTAGAGGGGCCATCTGCTTCATGTTGGGAAGCAATTGTAGGAACATATGGCAATCTGCAGTAAGAAGCAAGATACAGAAACTGACTTTGCAGAATATAATTACTAGTACAAAATAGCTAGAATTTCTCATGAATAATACATTCTATATATATTATTATGCCACATAATAAGTGTGAATGCTGTCAGAGGTTTCATTGATGTGACCAGAAGTCATAAGGCTTGAGTTTAATGCCATCTATGTAGAGACCATGCAGTTCAAACTAATGTGGACTGTGCTGCAGGATTTTTTGGTGTTGGCTTATCATAAACATGGGTTTTATAGAATCTGCTTTAATATTTTCTAGTCTACAACATAAAGAGATTAAAACTGAAAACATACACAGCATTGCAGATTAATTACACCCTGGAATAACAGTACGGACATTCAGACCATTTACAAATGAGGTAAGTGTGACTGACTTTAAATAACAGTGGCAAAACTTAAACCAACAATCCATTTATTTATAACCTACAGTGCTTCTGACTTTTCATTTCCAATTGTAATGTACTTAAGACCTAAAGAAAGTTAACTGGCCAAACAGTTCCTAAAAGAACCACGGGCAATAATGCAAGTGCAAGGTAAGTGGATGTCAAATGCATACAAAGTTTGATTCAAATTGAAAGCCCTTTACCAGCTGCATTAGCCAAAGTATATTGGAATACTTACCGTAGAATTAGAGAGTGGTTAGCTAATAATCGCCGCAGTATAGAGTGAGAGAGTGGTCTGTTTGAACGATGTGTGTGTGAGTGTGTGTGTTGGGAGGAATGGGGGTTGGTGGGTGGGTTGCGGGGGCCTGGTGCAATGGCGTAACCCAATCGGCTTGAGTGACAATACACAAGGAAGGGGGTAGGGGGCTCTGACAACACAGCCTATTCACTGGGAAGGAGAAAAGGGACACACACTAAACTTAACTGACACACATGCATGCAACAAATAAACACACTTTCAAACAAAATCGCTTCCTGCTCTTTCTCACTTTCACTTCCCCTTCTCTGCTATATCTGACGTAAACAGTTTATTAAGAGGGTGTGTTCACACTATTTTAAAAAAGTACACTGACTGATAAAATCTTCCTATTGACGCTGAGGTTTATGTAAACTACATAAATACACTGTGCAACACCCCCTGGATTACGCTGCACACAAAACAAACAACAGCACAAACTCAATTCAGCACTCACAAAAAGTAATTGCCCCAAGAGGGAAAAATGTCCTCCACTCACCCACTTCCATGACTGAAGTAGCCAATCCCATTTGCCTGATGTTTTTTGGAAAGATTTTAGGGTTTCAAATCACCCTGCTGTGCATCCACAGATTTTTTCCAAAATGAAAGTCTTTTATAATTTCACTCTAACACAAAAATACTTTGCTAAATTCCACTGCAAAATCTGCCGTGGTAGAAATTATTTATTACTGTTTGTTAAAAGAGCTGATAAATAAAGCATTCCTTTTTAGGCTGGTGAAGACGCTGCCAGACTATCCATCCAGATGTGGCGAGAGATTTGAGGACATTTCAGTCTGCTCCAATGTTTGTGCATGATTAACCTCCCCCCGCTCCTTCTGACTACACTGGTCCACACTAAACCAGCCTGGCACAGACTGATTTTGCATCGCCGAGCTGTTTGACTATTGGTGTAGCCTCTAATCCTGTTACTCTGACTATCCACCACCAGTTAACATAATCCCCCCCAAGTCCAACGGTCACTACACACACACATATTGTAGGCAAACAGACATACATACATACATACAGGCTCTGAAAAAAGCCTTTGTGCGCACTTGGATATACATTGTTATACATACAAACACACAGTGTGGCTGGCCATTACCCTTTCAACACAGAGCAAATACACAGAGCTAGAGGGCATTAAGATCGAGCTACTGTTTTACTACTGAGATAAAATGATCTGCACTGCATGATTCAACTTTGCATTGCATATCATCTGTCGGTAATTCGGTAAATCGGAATACCTCCTACCTGAAACGGAGCTGTCATGTTTTTTGTTGGATGATTTGGTTTCTTGCTTGAAGGAGTTCTCATCATCTGCATCTGCATCACCATCCCCCCACCAAGACGGCTGGCCGTACAGGGGGGTCCCACGAGGCAGCGCTGTAGCATCTCCTGAGACAGATGAACAAATGCAGACACGTTTAACAAAGCCTTGCAGAAATGTTGCACATTTTATTGTCGGTTTTACTGCGGCCCGTCATGGTTAACGTGTTATTATGTACTTTACATACTGTTGACATAAACTGTTCGTGTTCTGTATCGTAGTGACACAAAGTGAACCCAGCTGCTCTTTGTGTATATGAGTGTTTGTGCATTCATACCCCTCTGGAAGAGTCTTGTACCACTGACCTATTTTTAGAACTTTAGCAGGATGGACACACACACACACACACACACACACACACACACACACACACGATCTCTCTCTCTCTCAGACACACAGTTTAAATGAAGGATGAGGTACTTTCCATTTGCCTCTCTGTATTAGAACGAACGCTCACATGAGGCGAGCATCCTGCGGTAACTTCTTAAATTGGACAGCACAGTAGAAACGTGACAGGAAACATGGTTGAGAAAAATGTGAATGACATGCAACAAAGGTCCCCTGCCAAATCTAAAGCTGTGATATAGCGGCTTAGACCATTGTGCTTCTTCCAGCTCTATCCTCTCCCTCTCCCTTCACCTTCATTTCCTTTAAGTTCCCCTTACCCTGAGCTATGTATTTTTAATCACCATATATCCAGATAATTACAGATGCTCTGTGCCAAATTACATGCAGCAAGGAGGGTCCTTCTATATAAATGCTACTGAATGTATGCTCTTTATGAGGTATAATATCTGGGTGAGGCCTGTTAGTAACACTACAGAACGACATCCACACAACCACAGAGAGGCTGTCATTAAAAACATAAGCAGCAGATGGGGAGACATGCAACACTGTATGTGTATGTTTTCTTGTTTTTGGTCCAAATGAAATTAATGTTACTGCAATTTAAGAGAAGTAGTGCTGGGATATGGGTTTGCATTATGCAGGCATGCCGACCCTGTTACTCCTTAATCTAGCAATAACACAAACCCCATGTGGCCTTGTTTCAACATCTGGAGCTTAACCAGGACCCTTGCTAGCACCCCAGCCTGGTGAGCGATGTCAGTTATGTTAAAACAGAGGGACTGCATGTTGGTGTGGTGGTTAAAGCTCCTTCCCTGGTGACCATGTCCACCCCCTGCTGGCCTGAGATAAAACCCCACCAACTTAATTTCACCATATTCTGTCTGAAAATATGTTTTCTTAAATTCTCACTAAAATGCTTAACCACCTTAAAAGTATAAAATATAAAATGTTATGTTGTAACTTGTAATTCTGTGTTGCAAAAAACGGCACCACAAAATGTCTCCACCTAAACTGTGACATCTTAGTATTTACAGAGTATGAGTGTATTGTTTAAAATGCTTTCCCATGTTCATATACAGCAATAACAGCCTTATAAAGTGTTAGTGGAGTGTTTGTGCTGTAATATGATCTTCTCCTTGTTATTACAGGATTACCGCAGTGACAAGATTTGAATTTCAAGTATTGTTTGTACATTTTAAAGTAAAATGAAAAACGAGTGGCCTTGCGATGGCATTCAATAAATCTACATTTTAAGGAAATAATATAAACAGTAGACCAAATAAACACAGCAAACTGCATTAATTTACATGAAATATTAGGTACTAACAATGCACAACAGTCACCAAAAAAAGTTCATACAATTTCTGAGTCAGCTTTATACTGTTACAACCTCTCACCTCCTAATCTCTCCTCTGCTTTGTGAGTGTCCACAGGTTTAGCTGGTGGCTCTTTGGAGGAACCGACCCCATCTGTTGCTCTACTCTCCCCCGTCCTTGGGGTGCTGCCACTGGCAGACTTCAGCGTCTTTGTTGGGGTCTTAGTGGGAGACTTGCTTGTGGTTGTTGTGGCAGTGGTCTCACAGTTGGACGGCTTCTTGCTCAGCTGGAGGCCGCTGGTGAACTTTTCATGCTAAAGGGAGGTGAAGAAATGAAAATATTGATCGAGGAGAGATTTAAGTAGTATAATACAACTGTGTATCATGGTGAACACTGATACTTGACAGTGTGTTTTAGGGGGTCACAGGTTGTGTGTGTGTGTTCTTACCTTTAAAGCCTCCTCAGGCACAGTGAGCTCTCCTCTAACCACCGTGAACAGGTTGGTATGTGAGACAGACAGGTTCAGGAAATAATGGCCACAATAATGATACATGTGATGCACATGAAACTACTTCTGCAAGCTGTAAATTCTACTGTTTTCATATAGTAGTAGTAGTAGTTTTTGGAATTATGAACCCACTTGTGGAAGTGTGACGGGGTGAAGAGGCTAAAAGATCTGAAACGTTAAAGGATATCATATCCAAACCTAAGCTTGTCCTCCAACTTAAGAGTGATGTACATCTGCTCCTGGATGCGGACATCATTTACAAAGGTCTGCAGAGCAAGGGAAAAAGGGCAAAAGGTCATTAAAATCGAATGTAATAATACATTTAATTATCGATTCATCTGCCAATTATTTTCTCTGTTAATAGATAATTGTTATGTCTATAAGATGTCAAATAATTTGTGAAAAAAAATAACACAACATTTTTAACTTGCATGTTCTGTATGAAAAGAAGAGTCCAGGCTGGAAAGAGAGAATGTTTGGTATTTCTGCTTGAAAAATTACTAAAAGAGTTAATTGTTTTATCAAAATAGTTGCCGATTAATTTTCTGGCAACAGATGATTTATCATGTAATGGTTTTCAGTTCAGTTCAGTTGTTTTCTCTTCCATCACTTTTTTTTCTCCCACTCCCCCTTTTACCCCTCCTCCTACTATGCAGCTCTGAGACAGATCAGGTTTCACTGCACTGCAAATGAAATTCTATCATACTAGCGCCGCTGTTGTAATAAAACATTTCTTTGTCCTCTCTAGTGAGATGAATTCATGACAGCTTAACAAAACAACTCCAGTAAGACAGTAAGCAACGGCACTGTGCAGCTTTTTACTCGTCACTACTGTGGCAAATCTCCACATATCCACTGACTCAGCAGGAGTAAACTTCCTCTGAATCCAGCCAAAAGAAGCTGGATGGTTAATGACACAGCAGGAAGTGGCTCTAACTCTGGCTTCCTGTCTAAGAGCTGGAGAGGATGTGAGGGACATTCTGCATATGTATCCAGTCCAGTGGGCTGTGACTGAGTGGTAATCACTACATGTGACTAACGGCATGTGGCAACTTTAACTGGGTGTATAGAAAATGGGAAACAGAGTTCATTTGTGTTTGTAAAGGTTATGATACAGAATTACATATAAAGTTACAGATAAATGTTCAATTTCAATGATGTTATGTGTAGTGATGATGTTGATGGTTTACATTTCGGTATATCCTTTAACCCTCAACCTTCTTAATCTACTTCGCCTTCAGTCATTGCTTTTGTAAATTTCCTACATTTTAACAGCCAATTAAAAAAAACGTATATCTAGAAAACAATCTCAATATATACCTATATACCATTGTTCAACAACCCTAATAAAACAGTCTCATTATTGCTTGCGAATTTTCCTAAATCATGAGAAAACTGTGGAATGTCAGCAGTCCCGAGGTTGTGTTGTGACTTTAATGGCCCTTTGTATACATTTGGATCACAGATTATGCCCTTAAGTTGTGATTTACATAATTAGGCTTAGATTCCAATTGACCTCAGCCCTGATACAGATCTTCATTGACTGAGACATTGATTAGGAACGGTAAAATAGAAGGTCATATTGACTGCCAAAAAATGTGTTAACCTCTAATCCCTCATCTCCCTCTACTTTTACCTTGAATGTCTTTGTTTTTTCCTATGATTGCAGCCTCTATCCATCTCCCTCCAACCCCTTTACTCCTCCTTCAGCTGGCTAAGCTCATTCTCTTATCTCTCCCATCCTGTCATTCATCAAGTGACACCCTTCTCTCCACTATTCTTTTCTTTCTTGTCCTTTTATCTTTGTCCTAACCTCTCTCCGTTTTGCATATTTCTATTTGTGTACTCACCCCATTCAGGCTGCCCAGGTCCTTGACCTTGTGCTCGTCAGCCCCAGCCTCGTAGTTGATGACTGCGTGCTGCTTATCCACGCTGCGGGACTTCAAACAAATGCATGCACATTAACCCAGTTGATACAGTTGTGGACTTAATGTGATAATTGAAATCTGGTCATTAAGGTCAGATGACAGACAGAAATATTAGTTAGTCTTCATCTGTGCTGCTCTTCTACAGGGCTGTGTATGACTGGAGCAGAATGCTATATTCAATCTTTGTGAAGGTATGAGCATCCAATGTCAAGAATGTATTTCTGATAGTAAGCCTCAATGTTACTATGTATGATATGTATTGCAATATCAGCTTGAAGCATATCAGTAGGCATTTCAATTTCTTAGACACAGCAAACAGCATGCTGACACCTTCACATTCATGCACAGAGGTACAAACACGCACTCACGTACGCACACACACACACACACACACACACACACACACACACACACACAAGGAGAACACTGGAACAATGAAGGACTGGAGGTGAACGTATTGATTTTCTGCGGTATCCATTTATAAGCCTATCAGCTGTTTTAAGGATAAACTGTTTCCAGCACTAACACTGCAGCCTTCTGTATGGTGAAAAAGAAAAAGATGATAGATGGTTTCAGATAGAAATTTATTATGGAATTTGGCAAATATCTCTCTCACGCATCAATGTCACAATTTTTAAATATATCTAGAAGTACGCATCGACACTGACTGATTTGCCGCAGTCTCAAAATGTTTGCTAGAATGCCCTTGGGATAAGGCCAATAACACCTTGGCCTGGAATTGTTTGCTTTTATATTGGCATCAACAGATTCTATTTTAATTACGGTGATTCAAAAGAGTTTGCAGCTGCTTGCCTGATGTTAAATTTCAGTGTGAAATAATTTCAAAGTGATTAAGTTTTTTGTCTTAATTTTCTCCAGTGCTGACTTAACACACTGATAATGTCTGATAAATATGCAAATATATTATTGTTATTATTATTATTAATAACACAGATCCATCTAACAAATACATTAACTGTGCTGTGCTGTGCGACACAGTCACTTTGCCTGACTCATAAGTCAAACACTTTTACCAATATGGGAGTGAAAACTAAAACAAAAAGTAAGTCATTTGTAGTTTATTGTGCTGAAGTCAATCAATGCTGATCCTGGGAGCCAAATGTCATATTCAGTATCATGTTCACATGAATCTCGTCTATAACCCCTTGATTAATCAAAAAGACACCTGGAATGCACACTCATGCTGAAACAAAAATGTAAAAAAAATGAAGTAAAGCAATGGAAATTGACTCCAGAGAGTACGAGCGTTAAACAGATTACCTTAGTGAGATTAGGCCAGATCAAACAGGATAGAAAGCAACTGAGCTGCCTGTTGTACCTCACACCACAGGAGAGAGTAGACTCGTGCTGTTACACACAGATATACTGCTGACCTACTCAATAGAATTCAGATGTGGAGTAGCTCAATAAAACACAAAAAAAGACTATCAGCGAAGTAAATGTACCAAAAACTAAGCAAATAAAGAAAACGCTTCCACATATAGGCAGAGAGTGAAAGAGAAAGGATAAACTATATAACAAACATAAAAAAAGAAATACATGAAGCAAATTAGATTCCAACAAGAAAACGCACACACACACTGCAGATGAGTTGAGCTATGAGACAGAGGATATCTGAGAGACAGAAAGAGCTCCAATAGCCTCAATTTTTTAAGTCCAGTTTATAACTACCAGAGGAAAAATATGATTCAGACTGACGTCATGGAGACTATGTTCCTGTATTTATTACACTCCATCTCCTATTTATATGTAAGAGATTGATGCTCAATTCTGCTGATGACACCGAAACATTTACAAAACACTCACTCAGATATTTTGTCCATGAGTGTGTGTGTGTGTGTGTGTGTGTGTTTTATCTGGTGCATGATACAAGCAGCGCTTAACGTTAAGCCATGTGATCAGGCCCTGGCTCGTTAAAGCAGTCACATGGAGGAAGACTGTAAGCAGCTACGCAAAGTGTTGTACAAACACACACACATACAAACCACCCTAAAAAATGTCCTCAACTTATCTTCCTATCATTCCATAGACATCACGAGGGAAGAAATACAATAACACTAGACCCTCAGGTCATTGCAGACACATTAGAGATGGAAAAAGCCATCAGATCTTCTCTCTACTCTACATGCTTCAGTAAATGACCCTTATCACTTCTCTCCTAAAGTTTCCTCATCAAAGAACAGGACAGTGAGAGGAGATAGACCAGCTTGGAAACTAATAAAAAACTTAGCAATCAGACTGAACATGGCAACATGGTCAACTTTAGGCAGAGTGCTACTGTCTATAACTGTGAAATGTTCATTAATAAAGAATCCTATTCACCTTTACAACCATTACTTAACAAAGAAAAGTAACCATAAGATGAAAAGAGCACAAAAAGAACACAAACACATGAAGTCCATGAAGTGCTCCAAAAAAGTCTGTGACAACCAGGCAAACACCATCTGCTGTGGAAGATTGTGTGACACAGTTTTATGTATGCAAGCAGATGTCTTCGTGACACCAGCGGGATGAAAAGAGGTTGTCTTTCAGTATATTTCTAAATTCAAGTCAAATTGATGTCATCCTCAGTCTGTGTGAGCATCAGTAATATATTTGACATGGGACTTACAGAATATAAAACCCTATTATCTTAAAATTCTTTCTGTTTATATTGATACAATTCAACAGTAAAAGCACCACATAATACTATAAGAAGGGATAGGAATGAGGTTTTGAATAAAAACCTTTTTAAAAACTAGATTTTATCACATTGACTATTTTAAGTCTGATAAACTCTGTTTCACAGCTGAACAGCTTGCAGGCTGTTAGACATGGGTGGGAAAAGCCATGGAGGTGGGGCGACATAAATAAAAACAACTTCTTAAAAAAACATGACCTTTATGTTTGTTTGGAATTGATACCGTAAGACTCAATACAACCAATGGGACTAAATGGTATCTAGAAGACACGAAGCATGATTTATTTTAGCTAATAGTAAAAATCTGATTTATTTAAAAATTACATTTACAAAGTGCTGCATAAAACATAATTTAAAGTGAGAGGCCAATCTGAAAGGGAATGTCTTCTTGACAGACACTGATATCAGTAAAACTTCTCTCATGTAGTGTCATAACAGAGACTGCTGCCATGGACGCACCCTCTACCCACTACAACCGAGTCAGAAAAGATCTAACTCTAGAGTTATCTGCCCCACTTTCTATTTATAGTGACCAGAGGTACACATGAGCATGCACATGGGGTCCCTGGGTGTAGGCGCAGCTGCACAGACACACACATACACACACACACACACACACACACACACACACCAACACAAAGACATATCATGTATGTATAAATGTATAAACATGTCATGCTACTGCAAGAACAACAGCACGAGCATTGAGAGCTCATTTGTAGTGTGTACTCAGACCCAGTAATCAGTTAGCTTATAACAGACTGCTGTGAGGTAAGCAGGTTGTTGATATGACTCAGGCGCTGTGCATTCATTGGTTCTCATATTACCTTAAAACTACAGAAAGAGAGAAAGTGAAAATGCAACAATGTCCGTTCTGGTTTACTGAAGCTGCTCCCACCTGTAGCATGAGCTCACAGTCATCGCGGCCGACAAAGATCATTTCCCGGGGGAGTCGATGGCGAGTCCCCCCACTGCTCACCAAGAACCAGGAGGTCACACTCATGTCTGAAACCTGCTGCTGCCTCTGGTACACACCTAATGGAACAAAAGCAAATCAGCAGCAGCTCCGAAGATCTGTAGCACAATAAACAGAGTTGTCATTTAGCTGCAGTGGACCCAACAGCTATAAAACAGCTCTGGAAGCATGGACTATTTAAATTGTGTTGCTACAATGGCACATTTGTTCTCAAATCATTACATAAATATCCATATAGAGCCATTCTTAAAATAAACACCTGCTGGAACAGTTCTCTAAGAATATCATTGAAAAAAAACTCAACACATCAACAGAAATTCTGAAACAGTTCAGGAAGTTAAAGGAGACTAACACATGCCATCATTCCTTTATCAGAAGGGCAACAAAGTTAATTTAATAACAGTATTTTTAGTAGTGAGATTTATTACACACCTCGGGTCCAGGTAGCTCACTGCTGATCGACTGCAGACAACACAACTCAGCTAGGCCATCCTAAGAAAGGAGAGGGAAGGAAAATGATTCCATTTATACTCAAAGAAGCAGGCAAACATATAAAATAAGTGTCTTTGCATCGTGATATAAATGGCAATGATATGAAGCAATGAAGGAAGCCAGTAGAGTCATAGACAACGTTTAAACACTGGTGGCCATACACTGAATCAAAACACTCCATCTTGCTTCATTTTGTTTCGCTGGTAGGGGGAATGAGGTTGAGTGGGCGGTCTTGCAATGTGATGCCTCACTGTCTACGCCTGCAAATGAACACAAAGCCAGCCAGTAGCATGCATCCTCTCTTCCTCTTTGCCTGCCCTGATCATCGCCAGATGTTAAAGGAGGAAGTGATGTAGGAATGTTGGCTGGCCTCCTCAGCAGGACATTTATTTTCCCTCCAGCCCCCCTCCTCCCCTCGCTCTCCTTCTGACGAGCTGGAAAGGCGGTCAAAGCCAGCCACTCTGACTGTCTAACTGCCCAGGCCTGGAAGACCAACGTTAAGCAGAATTAACTGGCGGGCATGTTATTTGTATGGCTGCTCTCTAACTGACTGGAAGTTTGGTTTGATGCTGTCTGACTGAGCAACATAGCAGCCAAAAGTAGGCTACCTTTTCAGAATTACATTTTTCACATTGTCAGTGAGTGGAGCCTCTCAGAGTGAAGTGGAGAATCTTTTGCATCTGTTACGAAACACATATTAAAAGATTGCTGCATTTGGTTACACTTTCATGTTTAAGTTTTACTGAGGTTTAGACAATTTGAATACTTTTTATAATTATTTATTTCAAAATTAAACAGGTTTCAAAGCTTTTCACGGCCATTTAAAGAGGCACTAAAATAACAGGAGCGTTGTCGTGTGTAGAAAGTGCCAAGAAAAGCCCATCAGAGAGGGAATTAAAGATTATTTAGCTAAGCTCTTGCTCCCCTGACCTCATAAGTACTTGGTATACCAACTCAATAATCCCCTGGGTAAAATTTTAATCAACTGCACACCTCTGACAGTTTCTTGCATGACGCTGTAAGAAATGTGAGTTTTCCATTCGAGTAACAGCCCAGAATATCTGGAAATTTTATATGATGTGTGAAACATTTAATGGGGAAATCTTAGACAATTGCTAAGTACTGTGATATAATTCATCTGCGGCAACATGCTGTCATAGTTAAATGTTTTTAACCTGTTTTTATGTCAGTTTTGCCTTTATGGTCTGGTTAGTGAAGAGTGACAGAAAATGTGTGGACTAAGAAGAACAACAACGGCACTGCCAAAATATGTGACTGCTGTGAATTCAGAAATTATCCCAAATCCTAAAACTCACACTAACATTTACTGATTTTAAATGTCTGCATAATTCCCCAAAATAAATCTTATAATGCGACTAAATTCGGGGAAAGAAGGATTATAAATGGGAGAACAATATAAGGTTTGATTTCTGTTAATCCAATCAAACGCTCACTGGCACACTCCAATCCAGTATCCGGTGCTTTGATGTGCATCTTCTGCTTGGTTAACATTAGAGCTGCAACGATTACTCAATTAATCGATAATTATTAACTATTTTGATAATCGATTAATCGTTTCTGTCATTTTTCAAGCAACATTGCCAAACATTTGCTGGATTGGTTGGAAAAAAGAAGCTATTTGAAGATGTCACTTTAAGTTCTGGGAAATTGTTTTTTTGACATCCTATAGACTAAATGATTAATCGTGGAAAATAATCGATAATAAAAGTAATCGTTAGTTTCAACCATAGTTACGATGTTACACTGCAGTCACATGACCAGTTTATATGTCAAATATTATGGATATGGAACAGATGTTGCTTTTGGATGCTACACTGGAACAACACAGTATGCATACTTTATCAGAGAAAGCCTACAAATAGCAACAGCACTACCTTTATGTGTGGTTTCCCCTCATCACTGTAACCAAAGAATCTGAAGGCTTGCCATCTCAACAACCACAGCACACTCACTGCAGAATGCAAGGTTAACGAGAATGTGGTTGAGGAGGCTGAATACGATGCATGCCCGCCTGTGTGGTGCCACTAAAAAACCTTCTTGCTATCACACATGAAAGACACGGCACAGATGGAAGAATGCAGCGGTAGATCTGACGAAGGAGGGACACAGCCATCTGCTTTACATGTGCTCCTTACAGTCCTTACATCCTCCTGACGTTAAATGCTCAGTTCCACATCCACATTACAAAGAACATATTTTCCCACTTATCTCTAGCGGTGTCCAGCCATGCAGACTATTTAGCCCAGATTGTAAGTTATAATTCTCTTTTAAATGTATTTTCTGCCTCCACCTCAAGAAAATGGAGGTGAATGGAATTACATATGTACATATGTACATATGCTCACAGCGTTGAAAATGTATTAATAGGACATTCCACAGTAAAAAAAAAAACGGGATATTCCTGAAAAAACAACTAGACAACAAACAACTAGAAGTAAAACAGATGGCAGATCAATTAATCAGCAAATATGTTGGTCATCGATTATTTTGTTTCAGCTATTTTTTATGAAAAATGCCAAATATTCTCTGGTACCAGCTTCTCACATATGAGGATTTGCTGCTTTTCTTTGCCGCATATATTAGTGATATGAATATATGTGGGTTACTGCCAGAAATAACAAGCAGTTTGAAAATGTCAAAGCACTTATCAATGTTGTTTTTCATTTTATACAAAAAGAGAAGAAAATAATCAGATTAAAAATGAAAATAATAATGACTATTTGCCAAAGTAATTCCAACAAAAACGGTTCAGGAAACTATGAGAAAGTATGTTTGACTTTTCTTTTGTAAATTGGGTAAACCGATCATTTCAACTATTTTGCTTTGTCTCACTGTGATTCACCAAACAGTGTTTGCTACTTCTTACAACTTACAATGGCAGACCTACAGCAATAAAAGCCACATGGTATCATGTGAAATGCAAAGCAGGAACAGATCCACAGATGTTTGCTTCAAAATACACAATTCAAATGTTTAGGTACTGGCAATAACAAACTGTTAAAACTCTTGGTTCTGTCTCATCTTCATTCCACTCTTTCAGCAACTTAAACTCTTGTTGGGGCTAATAAAAATGAATAGTAACCTCGTGGATTTGGCAGGAATTCCCCGATCCCCAGACCTGCACTAATACTATTTCCAATATCCTCATACACACTCACACACACTTACACACACAAGCTCCCACATTCAGAATTAAGAAGTGAAAGGGCAGGATTATTCCAAGATGACTGTGAATTCTTTGTGTGGAGGAAGAAACCAGAAGTGTGCAGAGCACTTCCTGAAGTGGACAGAGCTCGCTCGTCTTTGAGTCCACAGTATGCGTGCATCTGATGTTGATTTTGAAGACAGTGTCATCTACTGAATCACATTGTCATGAGGAAAATCATCTTAAACACTAACAAAGGGGCAGATTTGAAGCAAATGAGTATGAGCACTGCTATTATTATTCAGAACATAATAAGATGTTAAAATAAGCAGGGTGATTATAAAGCAGTGCTGGATAATCAGATTTTTGGCTGTGACTAATTGCTCTTACAGATATGTTTCAGTTCTCCAGCCAAACCTTATATAAGCAGTCTGCTGTCTTTTTTAAACAATTCAAATCTCTTTCCTCTAATCCAAACTAGCCAATCACAGACACTGGCTGAAAGGGGACAGGAAGTGATGTCAATGAGCACCAGCTAATTTACTCATAAGCTAATATGTTTCTTTGCTGCAACACGTGGCTGCTGCTCTTCACATCTGGCTCCAGTGAGCATCCCAGGATGATGCAACAGCTGGGTAACCATGAGCACTACTCATCTGCTCTATCTGTCTAACCTCCCAGACCGTCACATCACCACCGCCACTCACCCTGACAGCTGACTCAGACCACATCACATACACCGACAGCTGCTTTGTGGAGCATCCACAAGCAGATTTACACAAACACACACACATACTAAGCAAAGCGAAGTGAGACAGATAGTATGAGAGAAAGAACCAGGAAGAAAGAGACGGACAGGCACAGAGAGACAACTCATACTCGCGACACACACATTTCCACATGGTCTTATGATGAGAGCCAAACTTAGCCCTTGTAAGGGTGTGGTTGACTGTCTACACTGTAAAAATGTAGCTTAATCTCCTACATTAAAACTTACCAGCGGTTAGAGGATGCTAGCTCTACAAAACTCGTGAAGTATAAAACAGTGTCACATGTCATATTTTGCTGCTCAGCAATAAATAGTGATACAACTGAAAAGCTTTTAGGCATTTGTTGCTCTGAACCATCATGCCTGGTTGATCTTTCCAGGAGAAATCCTCTGGTGGGCAGGAGGTGGTGCGTCTCAGTAGTTATAGAAGCTTGAGCAGCACTAGCCCCCTTGGCTGAACAGACAAAGAAATGAGCAGTAACTGTTCAATTTAACTCTACCAACAAGAAAGTATAATGATACACGGCACTCTGACTCACTGCAATGTGATGTCTTGGAAGTGTAGCGCAAAAACACCACAGCAAAGACAGCTTAGTACCAAAGATTGCCAAAATAAAAAAAACATGACTCTTAAAGAAGATTAACACTTTGTGTAAGAACTGAAAATGAGGCATTAATACTGTAATCAACAATGTAGCTTTGCAACAAAGGGTGAGCAAAGTGGGTATGTAGTGCTAGACAGCACCTTGGAGGTTTAAATAAAAACAATAAAGGCAAGTACATTAAAGGACAAGACCAATAGAAAGGTAGCAGCCTATTCCCTTGAAAATGCTGATGTAAGGTCAGTAAGTCAATACATAATAGACAAAGGAGACTTAATCAATCTTGGAACCCTAGAGATGTTTTGGAAGCAGGGAAGCCTCAGGACCCTGAGGGGTATAAAGAACAAACCGGGCAACAGATTCGAGACGAGACAGCCAAGCAACCTCTGGACGAACAAACAGACAAACGGACAGACAAAAGGCTTTTCTAGTCCCCAAGGGTCCACTGCAGGTTCACAAACATGAAAGTGTACAGTAGAGGAAGTATACAATCTACTGTACCTCTCTAAACTTCAGAAAAAAAAGAGAGACTGGGCTTTTTCTATGATGCAGATAAGAATGAACCAGACGCTGATGAACCAGCTGAATCCAAAGTGTGTCAGTTATTTGAGCTGGGCTATGAGTTGATGCTCTTTTGGTACTGAAAGTATTTTTGGATTCCATTTATAAATCTTTTTCATGGAGTCTACAGGTTACATTGTGTTTCACAAACATCCTCACACTACTGTAATGATACATGACACACACAGCTAAAACACTGAAAACACTGCCTGTTATATAATACAGTATATATGAAATTCTCTTGGTCTACAATTAAGCGTGAACGCAGGAGCACGCTATAGCTGCTCCAGGGATGTCAGTCTTTAAAGGTTTGATTCCATTTGACATTTGAATCAAGTTGGCCTACTTTACCTCTGTTCATAAATGAAGAATAGCCGGCAAAAGACAAAACACTCACTTGCCATATTCTTTTACGGGACTTCCTTGTCTTAGAAAGAACCTTACCTCAACATTTTCCTTGTAAAGTTGCTCAAACTTTATTTCAACATAGTAGTTGGTCAGAGAAAACCTTAATAAAACTACAACTGGAAGCTGAAATCCATGATGTATTGTGGGATTGTCATTGTGAGGGCTGCTTAAATACGTGGAGCCAAATGAGGGTGGAAGAACATTTTGACCCACATGTAAAACGCAAACATACATGCATACAAAGTGATCAGCTTCATCCTGTTCAATGATATATACCACAACAACACAGTCATTATGTATCAAAGCAGAATGAAGGACAGCTTAACATTTGGCTAAAGTGGGTCATGCTTTCCCCACTAGGCTTTTGTAAATCTGGATCCTGCAATTGGAGTAAGATCAAATACACTTAATTTAAATCTGGAATAAAAATTGAATAAATGTAACAAAGAACAAATAATTAATGCTATTGAACGATACATTTTGAATAGCTGATCATTTATGCAGCCAGATAAAGACCATACACCAACATTAATCTCTTACGACAGGACCATAGCACCGTGCAGGGAGATAATAAATCATTATGGTGTCAGTATAGCACCTCAAAGTGTGCATGTGTATGTATGGCTTTATGTCTTGTACATGCAGAATGTGGGTGAAAAAAAACTGTCCCATTCAGCAGCAAAGACCATATGGTGCAGAATAGCGGCCGCGCGCATCACATAAGCAGTTGGCGAGAGGGACAAACAAGCAAACACCTCGATTTAGCCAGCATCCGTCCAGCCTGATTCATTGTTGTTACCGTACACAACCCAGCCCAGCCCTGACCTTAAGACATAAGCCCACCACATGCTCGGTGACCCCCGTGTTCCACATGACCCACAGACCTACAAATGGAAATCTACACTTCACGGATGTTGAGAACTGCACTGCGCTGTAGTAAAAAAAACACAGCCTGCCCTTCAACACTATCTGAGAAAGAGAGAAAAGAGGAAACCAGCACTCCGAACAAGCTCCCGTACTGATGAAGAGATAATAAAAAATAGATTATTAATAAACCTAGAGAATTAATGAAGCACGTGCCCTGCAGCACAGTCTTTTTCAGTGCATGTGGTTCATTCTCCCGAAGCAGGTGCGGTACAACATACTGAAATACAGTCCTGGAGGCAGATTGCTCAGCAGGGCTTGGGAGCAGAAGAATATATGGAGAAAACTAATATGCAAACTTTAATAAAACATCAAAATGTTAGGGTAATAAATATTATATTAGAGCAAAGCTGAAACAATTAGTTCATTAATGCATTAGTCAACAACTATTTTGATAATCGGTTCATCGTTTAGGTAGCCTTTTTTTGAAGCCAAAACCAGATTTGCTACTTTTCTCTGCTTTATATGATTGTAAACTGGATATCTTTGTTTGAGGATGTCACCTTGGCCTTAAGGAAATAATCACTATTTTCTGGCATTATATGTTCACCAAACACCTAATCGAGAAAATAAATCGGCACTTTAATCTGTAATGAAAATAATTCTAAGTTGCCATCCTTGATTAGAAAAGGCATTTTAGCTATTTTATTTGTCAAATCATGGTTCTGCTCTTAGTACCCTTCAAAAATAAACAGTAATATTGCAATACATCCTTATGGTACGTAAAAATATATCCAGTCAGTTACTCTTAGGGGAACACTTTATACAAACAAAGTTTGTGTTTCTTTCTCTTGTACCACTTTTAAAGTTCTCTGTAAATTTGTTCAATAATATTCAAAATGATATTATTTGTGTTTACATACTTTTATGTCAGTCTAATGGTGAGGAAACTCTATTCCTGCAAACAAAAAGGTAGTTGAACTGGGTTAATACATTTACCGTCTGCAATATTCCTGAGTAAGACTGTTATATGAATAAATCCCTATATTATAACGAAACCAAAGCACACAGTGTGTCAAGTATAGGTTTGCTTATGGCCCTGCGTGGCCCCTGCTGAGCAGATAATGACTGACCCGTGGCTCTTTAACAGGAACATTAGTATTTGGCCAACCCTGCCATGTTTATTATGGCACCAACATTTGCAGCAATAGCCTCAGCAGAAGACAAAAACAGTCAACTTTCTGACACTGAAATCCACACTGGAACTTGGGGGAGGGGGGGTGGGGGCTACCAAACTTAGCATAACAGGACAATCAGAGGGAGCCTGGCAGGGGGAGAGAGGGGAATGGAAACTGCCCAAATACAAGATCAATATCTGCAGTGGAAAGAAGCAAAAAAATACCGGAAACTCAGAGGGGAGTATGTTACACCCCAAAACAGATGTGAAGGTCACTCAGCACTGTTTCATTTTTCATTTTGAGTAGGTAAAAAAAGCCACTCATGCCGTTGATGTTCCAAAACAAGGGAGAGGCTGATGATTATGTATTGCTTCAAGCTTTTTTCATTTTCTGCTCTGTCTCTGCTGTCTCTCCCAATTTCTTACCACAGGCTTTTCTATTCACCTCCCTCGTTTCCCTCTGTGACTCTGCACACAGCTTCACCAGGCAAAGCTATCTGATTCTCATAACCTTTTTAACGTTCTGTTTCTACTCCGGCAGATTACAGAAGTGAGATCCGCGGCTATTTTTAGCCACAGTCACCCTGGTACAAAATCACTTTAAAACCATCTTGGAGAAAATGGAAGAGATTCAAAGATTTAATTGCAGGCTAGGTTGTTTTCAGTCACAAATAAAACTCCCTGACCACTGAAGTCGAATGAACTCACTTCCTAAACTTCCTACTATACACAATGGCCATGGACAGACCGGACAACAAAACCCTCAATACCAACTATGGACTGGAACAGAAAATAGGTTCACATTATTATGATACTGAGCCTGAGACACCTTTTAAGTAGTTCAGGACAGCAGAGACAGCGAGTTACAGAGGATTAAAAAGCAGGATTTCCCTTTATTTTGTCTGTTCAGTGTTAGTAGTCAGTGTATGACACCGCACATCAAGTGTTTCCAAACTGACCAATCAGCACAGACAGCTTGGTGACTTTAGGAAAATGTTGTCGAGGTTTCCAGCTTTTTAGAAGAACAGAACAACGCAAGAAAACTTCAACAAATATAAAAATAGGGTGTACTATTTCCATTCACTGGCATGGTTTCCCGCACATCTGCACTGTAACAGTGGAAATGGACACGTATATATGGAGGCAGGCTGGGCTGCAGCCTAGCTAGGACATCGCCACTGCTCCCTCTCCAAGAGTGCAGCAACCGTCCTGTGACACTGACACAGTTTTTAAAAATGCAACCGCCTGTAGAACCAACCAGAGAGGACAGGAGGGAGGCAGAGTGAAAGAGAGAAAGGAAAGGAAAGGCAGATTGGATGATATTATCTGCACATTCTATGGCTCAAACCCAAAACATTTGAATTATTACAGATGAGGGAGGAGGAGGAGGAGACTAACAAGACTCGCTGATGTGCAGCCTATAGCTCTGCAGCTTCCCAAGAACACACCAGTGTCATAAACCCCAACCTGGAACGCAAGCAGCCGTCACTGGTGCCTTCAATGCCATTAGATGCAATAAAGGTAATTGATGAAAATGAATAAATAAAATCAGGCTGATGCTGCTGAATAAAAGCCGGTGTTTCAAATGTTTCAAACAGTTTTGTAACTTTGGTATTTGCCATGCATCTGCTCCTAGCATCTGGACTAAATTCATCATTCATTTAAAACAGTCTGCTACCTGACAATTCACTACACAATTTGAATTTTTGAATAGATTAATGTGTAAGAGGCACGCAAATAAGGGATCTTAAAGACCTTTGTCATGCATGATGTGACATGTCGGTCATTAGAAGATACTTGAACGGAGCTAAAGCACATCTTTTGCCGTTTCCCAGAGTTTTACATCTTATGTGATGATGACAGCAAAAATCAAAGTGAACACAAAGAGAGCGGATGCATGTAGGCCAGCTACATCTGCCCCACGAAAACAAAGCCTCCACTCAAGAAGAGGAAGGGGTCCGACATCGGGAAACACTCCGCGGCTACATTGCACAGTGAAATACCTACTCTATATAATTTACCCTTCAGACAATAAAAAATAGACTCAGCGAGGACCCCCGGGGGTACTATGTTTGCAATGAGATAAACACAAAGCGCCCATTGTGACCGACCTTCATTGATGTGCATCCTGTCTCGATATCCTCCGTGCGGTTACGGAAGGATGCAACTAAGAGAAAAAAACGGGATAATAACAAATAATAGCAGCATAGAAGGCGAAAAATGCATGTGGTCGGTGGTTTTATAGAGGCAGCAAAGTGGCGAGGCAGTGTCGCTTTACAAAGGAGGAGCAGGGTAGGCTGCTCATGCTGCTGCTGCCGACAACAGCGGCCGTCCAGTTAGCCAACTGAGAGTCAGACCGGTTTGCTTAGCCGTTATAAGCACAACATGGTACTGACTGTGCGTGTTTATTAAGTGTTATGCGTCGATTTGAATCCACGTTTAATGGTTTTAATGCGAGAAGCCCCAAAGGCTGCCGTGTCACGTCGGGGGATTTTGTATCAACATTAAAATCTTAAATTGACATCAATAGATGGGCAGCAGAAGAAGAGACTCTTTCCCATTTTTTTTCTCTACCGCAAACTTCACGTGAGTCTAACGGTCGACCGCCTAGCTAAAACACCAGTGCTGGGTACGCTGTCTATTCTAGTGTTCGTTAAATAAAAGTGAAATATACTCTTCACTTACCCTTTTCCTTTCTGGTGTGTGTTGATGTTGAAGGTGTGTGTGTGTGTATGTGTGTGTGTGTGGAGCCCAGCCCTGCTGTTGCTGCAGTTCAGTCTGGCTCTGCGCGTCGGCCTTCTCTCCCTCCGTTGCTCAGCAATAAGCTACTCCCTGCACACTAGCGGACCAACGTCCTGAAAGAAGCGTCAAAGCGCCGGACATATAAATCACAACTTCCGGTCACAACTTTCAGAATAAAATCAGAGCGAACGCGATGGAGAGGTTAACACGTTCTTAGGCCTTCGAGTGACAACGTGTATCTAGGCAACCATATGCACAATTAATCACGTGACCACAGATTTAGGGAAAATGTGGTTTAACTTCCTTAAATCTGTGGGGAGAGGTGCTCACCTAAAAACAGTTATATGAAAGTTTTTTGAAAAATGTGTTTTATTTTTTAAACGTAATAATAACCTATTTATTATTTATTTCTTTTAGATTATTGTATAGCCCTTTTTAGATGATAGAAGATGAGAGGATATTAATCAACTTAACAATACATGTATCAAATAATTAACAAAAAAATTGTTACAAAACTTTAACCTGTTTGAAAAAAAGGTGAAAATAATAAGACAGTTAGACCTATATTAATTGTCAGTTCTCAAAATGTAATCATGATGAAGATGTATGTTTTAATTTTTGTATCAAAACTGAAGTAGATACATTTTAGGCTTTCATAGCCTATGTGGCCCATGTTTGTGTGCTATGAGCACTTGTCAAATACACATTAAAACAAAAGTATTAGTCTTTAGTAAAAATAAATTTTTGGCTTTGTCAAAATAAATTTGGAATTGTTTTTATAACTTGTTTGTCCGGTTTGATTTCTTAATAGGGAAATCTGTACTAAGTTTGAATCAAGAAAATAAGAAAATGTGGATTTCCACTGATGCAGGCTGCAAGAACTGAAGCTAAACTTGTGTATTCATATAGTTTCCCATTAACATGATCATGTTGATCAAAGCAGCTGCAGCTGCAATAGTACTTCCTAATGTTATAATAAATTGTACAGAGATGTGACCAAATGTGAACCGCATAAACATACAGCTTTATAGCAGGGGAGTTACAAAGAAAATGCCAGATGGCAAAGTAGCTGACATCACTGTGTTCAGAATGGATCAGAGGATTAAATAAGCATCTGATTTCGTTTTAATTTTGAAAAAGTTACCTTTTAATTTTGTAACCAGGTATCGTAATTTCCGGAGTTTGGGGTTTGTCTCTAGCTTGACACAGTTCATCCTCATCAGCGCCTGCGTCAACACTTCCAGCCATGGACGCTTCCAACTCGACCAAAAGCCCATGTCAGCCAGAACCGGGTGGGCGGGTTTCCTGGAGTCAGTGGTCACGTTTCAGGGGCTTTTGTTACTGTACCATCAGCTGGGCTGCGCAGCTCTTCGCTGAAAATACAGGCAGTTGCTGCTGCATGATGCGCAGCCCAAATAAATGAGGAATCCCGGGAACCAAACAATTAAAGAAACGGCCAAATTAAATGAGGATGTTGCAAGAACAGAGCAGGGATAGTTACTAGGCTAATACTGCTGTATCAAGTGTGCATCACTTGATATCCTATTTTATAGATTTTAAATAGATCAAGGGCAGTATACTGTGGTAGTAATAAAAGCGTATTGAAACCTACTGACACAAGAGGTGGCATAATTAATGAATTTGGAGTTCACTGAAATGTTTTGTTTGCATACAGAAATCCGTACCATGCTACAATAGTGATAATTAAACGTCGTAAAAGCTGCTAACGATTAATTGTAAGTGTGTAGGTATTTTTAATTGTATATTGGCTATTTCACCAAAAATAATAGATTCAAACATAAGATCTTTTTAACAAAAAAAAAAAATTCAAATCGAAAACGGTGCACCTCTGTTGTTTGTCTGGCACAATGACGCAATGACGCTGTTTCCCTGTCGGCGTGAAGCACTCGGTTTAAGACAATAGATGTACCGGCCAGGAAGGCGGAGCGTTTGTTTGATATTTATTTTCGAATTGTACGCCTGACTTCGTAGAAATGTTATAACATTTTGTGATTTACCTATCGTATGTTATTTCACTACGACTGGTTTTTAATTCGGTATTCTCCTTTTTTTTTAAGTCTGTTTTAAAATTGATTGTATTTTATTGGAAGTTTTAAGATTCCAATTTTTACATCAAGGGTAACATGTAACCTGCTTCTTCATTTGTATCACATTTTAACTTTCCTCAATCGTGTAATACTTTATATAAAACATGTAATGATCTTTTTAATATAATTACTTGCGTATTACACTCGACAATGTCATTATTGCGGCAGATGGCGTGACACAAATCGAACCGCCCCGTCTGTTGGAGGGGCGTTGGATATTGTTGCAGGAATGTGCAGCTCGTGCTGTTGCTAGCGAATGGTTGAACAACATGGACGACCCGCGGGATGTTCAAACCTCCAAGCAAAACGGGAGCTCCAGGTCGATGTTATCGTCAGGTTCCTCTGTGGCTATGGAGATTAAACGGAAGAAAATACGGCAGAGTGTCTTATTCCCGCAAACAGAGGTAACATTAAGAGATACGACGTGTTCTTGTGTGTTTTGCCGTCAACGCTAAATCATAATGACAGTTCAGTTGACACTGGAGGGGGGTCCAAAGTGCAACGATACTAACCGTCACAAGCTAATATAGCTTATTCGGTAGGCTGTGCTCACACAAAAAACAACTACTTAAATTTTCTAACGTCTGGCTCAAACATTCATACACGACAGCACACATCGGTTTTCACTTCCCTTTGACAAAGCGAGTTGGGCCGGTTAACGTTATCCAATACGGGGGTTGGAACTTTATTCAGTCCCGTGAAACCAGAGCCGCGGACTCTGCGTTGTTGAATGTTGCTAAGCATGTGCAATACTGCCCTCTTATTCTCTAACACCGCTCAAACTAATGTCATTTCAGACCAAAAGCATGAAACGATGCCCAAGTCTTCTGAATGACACTCTGCAGATAGTAGAGGACATGAATTTGTTGTACATACAACAGATTTCTAAGAAGCTACAGGTGCATATTTTACTTTGTAATATGGAGAATGATGATGTTTGCGTCCCTAAAACAACTGTGCGTGTACCTTTTTGAACTTTACACGACAATTTCTAACCCACCAAGACCAAATTTCAATAGCAAATTGAAAAGGTCATTTGAATTTAGTATAAGATGTTTTCAGACCAGATTATATAAGACATCATCATACTCCATATAGCTAGAACTACCCTGATACATTTCTCCTTGTTCATTTGTTCTTTGCAGCATGCATCCATGCATTTCCATTCTGCCTGTAACTTTATCATATGTAATTTGGATGTTTTCGCCATCCATATTACACACGATAAAGTCATGTTTTGTCGTCCCATCTGACATATATAATATGTTTTCCATTAGTTCACATCATTTCATCTCACATCTGCCACAAAACGTCGCTCTTGAGTGATGAAAATAAGTTGATTTCACTTCCATTAATTGTGGGGGAAGCTACCAGTGGCGCTTAGAAGATCACATTTCCCAAGAGCCTTGTAATATGCTGTTGTCATTCGCAAGGAACTCTGAAAGCATTAAGTCTGTTCGTGCTGGAAAGACTGTGCTTTTTTTGTTTTGTGCTGCAAATCAAATGTTCTGCCAAAACACACTCCGATTCAGAGGCACACAAGGTTAAGTGCACTGTGGATGCTGGAAGATGTTTGAGGTTGTCGTAAAAGTGTTTTTGTTTGTGTATGAAATTTATGTGCATTACTTATCGACTTGACACCAAAGTGCTGGGATTTTTGTTCTTGCCAAAAACAACATTCAAGGGCAACGTAACTCTAACTCCACTTTAGCAAAATCAACACATTTGCACTCATCATGTCTCTGCTCTCATTATATCATATTGCTTGACGGACTAATACAATTCAAAACATAATTTCGATTGGTTTGGTCATTTTCAACTGTCTGCTTTTGTGTGTTCTGTCCAAGAAGAACACTAACATGCAAGAAAAGCTTAACTTTGAGATGCGAATGCGAGAGGGGGCCTACAAGCTGCTGCTCGCCTGCAGTAAGAGAGAACAGGTTCTTAACGCCTCCAAGAACCTGCTGACCTGCAACGCCAGGATCAAGTCTTATCTTGCACAGCTGCAGAAGAGGAAATGGGAGCAAGGCATGATGGGAGCAGCCAAGAGGTGAGGAAC
>JAVQJL010054694.1:0-12500 GCA_036024295.1 Nannoperca obscura | reverse complement strand
TACACTTTTTATAATGTCAAAAGTATTTTTATGTTTTCACTTTAGATTGAAATGATTCTTAATGAGTACCTTTATCTTCACATAAAGCACAGTAGTATATTAACATTAACTTATCTAGCTCTCTATATCTTTTTTGTGTCTTATTGCCACTGCTGCTCTTCATCCCCACAGCTGAGTGGTCATCTTGGCTTCCGCTTTATGGCAACCTCTGCTGCCGGTTGGTGGCCCAGCCCGTCTGCATGACAACCAGCATGATGACCGGCTACCTGAGCCAGAAGGTGCATTGACTGCTGTTATCGTTAGCATTAGCTGCAAAGCTGGTTCCTGGCTTAAATGCTTCAGTTCCTTTTTGTTATTCTGATTGTATTCAGCAAAGTGTGGCGGGGATGTGCTGCTTCTGCCGTCTGTACTGCGTGCTGAGCGCCGGCTTTTTGTCCTGTTACTTCACCCCGGAAGAGATTGATGCTGAAGTGCAGCCCACTCTCAACTTGCCCATCAACAAGGTAAGACTCCGAACGCCAAACCTTCACATTCCACACTTTCTGTTCTGTTGGGCTTGTTGAATACAAATTACTGGCACTTTACTATTGAGGCAAATTAATAAGTTATGTTATTTTGTGTGCACATTTATTTATTTATTAAATAAATACATGTAAAGATGGAAAAGTAATAAAGTTTGACACCAGAAATAGCTGTTGTTGCTACTGTTGCTATCACTACTTTATTATCTCTATTTTAATTGTGCTGTCTGGTTAGTGGGATTTTAAATTAAATATTAACATAATATTCATTATTATTGATTTAAATCTAATTTCTGATTTTCTCTAACATTTGCACAATAACCAAAATAGCCACGTTATTCACTGAGGTCATGCTGGCATATTTGGCAATGCCGTTTTTAGTGCAGTATCTCACATAGCGCTCTCATTTGTTCATCGTGGAACTTTCTTTCATCTTATAAGTAGTTTTGTGTTGTTTTTTCAGGACACCCGGATCCATGTGATGGAGAAGGAGTCAGCAGGCCAGAAGTCCAGGACTCTGTCCATCATCAACCCTTCGCCAGAGGGATCTCAGACCATCGTCTTCACCACTGAAACCAGGGAGGAGCTGGAGGACTGGCTTGACGCCCTCCACCAGCACCTCTATGATCAGAGTGAGTGCGTTTCTGTGTAGACATACAGCAGAAGGGTGTGTGTTCAGAGCCGGCACATGTTTGATTCAGGTCTTGTGTGTGTTTGAATATATATAAAGAGAAGGTGGAGCATGTGTACATCCATCTGTTTGGGCAAGAAAAGTGGCTGTGCATATATTTAGCAAAACTCCTCTTTGAAAGAACAGATAGCGTAACCTTTTATCTTTGTCTCTCACCCCTCCCCTTGTTTACAACCAGGCCAGTGGCTGCACTGCTGCAAACAGCTAATGAAGATCGAGGTCGCGTCACCACGGAAACCATCACTCTTCCTCACCAAGCAGGCTGATTCTGTTTACAATGACCTCAGTGAGTAGAGTGATTGTAAGGAGTGGCTGAAGTGAGTTAGACGGAGGTTGATAAGTTGCTTATTTTACAGGATATTTGCATGTATCTATTTATAGAAGATATGATGGAAGTGGGATCCTTGTCAAATCAATATATTCTATTCACCACATATAATACTTTGGTCTGCATGTAAATTAAACAATTTTACATACAAATTAGAATATCGTAATGGGTGCTTATGTTATCTGTGAAATATTATATTTTTATCAATTCAATCAAAGATGAAAAAAAACATTAATATTTGCCTAATCTGTTTGTTTATTTTAATGTTTGTTTGACGTGCAGGTATAAATTCACCTGGCAAGTTTGAGAGCATCACAGACATTATCCACAACAAGATAGAGCAGACAGATGGCCGCTTTCTTATTGGTCATGAAGATGAGAAGGAAGCTGCCAACTGGTCCACCCTGTTTGACGGGTCCCATTCAATGGTAGTGCAGAAGAGTGTTCTGTCCCAGAGCAAAACCTCCACCCCTTGTTCAAGCCCCAACCCCAACACCAGCTCTACATCCATCGGCAACAAGAAGCGCCGTGCCCCACCCCCTCCCTCTGACAGAGAGCCTTATGCCCCTCCCACCCGCCCTGCCAAACCTCCGCTCCCAGCTTCTCTTCATCATAGTCAACCTCCTCCCCCATACCAGGAGAAGGAGAACTCCGGCACTTGCACTTCACGCCCGGCCACAAGGTCCAAAACTGGCAGACCGTCTCTGGATGCCAAATTCTCTGCCATCATCCAGCAGCTCCAGCGGAACAACGGCGGAGGAGCCGGAGCCCTCAGCCGGAAAAACGCTCCACTGGGCATCCTTGATGTACAGCCACAGCTGGAGTACCAGAGCCACCACACCCAGAACACCGACACCACAGGTGAACATGGCTTCCTCCGACCAAGTCACGTTCCTGGTCCTGGTCCTGTTCCTGCACCGAGGAGCAAATTACGGAAGTCTTTCAGAGAGAGGAAAAACCTTAAAGCCTTGTGACCTCGATAACTAGATTTTACCAACTAACCCAATCTTACCACTAATACAAATAACTATAACAGCAGTTAGGACTTTTTAACTGAGCTGGGTAACATTGATAAAATCCAGATATCACAATATATTTCACTGTACCTAAATAGCAATAATGTGACGATATTTTGGGCATACCTGTTGGTGTGGTCCTTCAACAAATGGGCTTGTGTGCTTTCCTGCCGAGAGTTAAATGAAAGCATTAATACCGATCATATGTTTCCACTAAATATGAAGCTGGAGCCAGGAGACAGTTAGCTTAGATTAGCATAAAGATTGTCCAAAGGTAACATAATCTGCACACTAGCACCTCTAAAGCTCACAAAATAATACATTATATGTCTTGTTTTGTGTAAAAATGACATTGTAGTTAAGGACTATTTCTTGTTTGGGAGCTTACTGGAGTGGGTTTGAGGGTTCAAGTCTTCCTGTGCACACAAATCACTGTAAAACAAAGTAGTTTTTGTACAGATTAAATATACAAGATTGAATGTGTTAGTGAATTGGTGAGCTTTAGAAGACCTGGTAGGCAGATTTTGTTACCTTTGGACAGAGCCGGGCTAGCTGTTTCAGCTTCAGTCTTTATGTTAAGCTAAGCTAACCATCTCACAGCTCTGGCTTGATATTGAGCTGATAATAAAGCTCATTGTATTTCTCAAAATGTTTTCTTTTTTTACAAAGAGTAAGGTCTCTTTAAGGAAACATGCTTACACTGTCAATCTTAACGACAACCCAAATCCCAGTTGACCCCTCATATCAGAGTATCCTATATTGTATCTATACATCTCCAGCTCCACAGTCCATTTATAAACTTTTTCATGTGCAGCTAACCCATAGATTAAATTGAAAGCTGTGTGTTGGCTTAAGCACTGCCATCATCAATTCCACTAAAATGGAAAAGCTTATTTCTCAGCTCTGCCACTGGAACGTGGACTGAAGAAAGAGCCTTTGCAAAAGCACTCAAATTGGAATTGATCCATTGACTGTGGACGAGTCATTCCTTTTGGAACTATTGACTTATTCCACTTACTGTGACAACTTTATGACCACTATAGCTGATTTTAAGGGAACAGATTTTAGGAGCAATTGCAAGCACTAATGTGACTTCTCCATTTCCCAGAGGTCTTAATAATGGAGTGACCTTGGTTTACAGTGGTTACATAGTATATCCAACATAATTTAACAGTGCAGCCCATAAAGGCTATGAACATAATTGAATGAGTCTTTTGAGAGGCTAAAATAATGAATGCCCTTGTGTTTGTGTTTTGAACATATCCAATACTGCCAGCCATTAAATATTTCAGCCACTTAACAATCGCACGTTGAATGATGGTCTTCATAATTACACAGAGTGTACAAAACATTAGCTACTTTCTCTGAAATTGCCTGGCCAGATGAAGCAGTATGGTGAAAGCTACAATCCTTTTTTTTTTTTTTTTTTTTTTTTTTTTATCTCACCCTCTAAATTCTGTTTAATCAAAGCGGGAGATGTAGATTTGGGGGGAGCCGGATTACAGGAGGATTTAGTTTAAGCCTTGAAAGAACTAAGAATGGATTGTACAAAAGGGGATGCTGCTCAATATTAGCAGTGTGCTGAAAATGCTGGCTGTGCTGGATTGTGTATTGCCACTACATTAGTCACTTTGATGTTGTACTTTATATACCTGGAAAAACAAGGGAATGTTCAAGGGTCAAACCTAATGCCATTAGTTTTACTGATGCTAACGGAACATTAACTTTCACTCTATTCAGAGCAAGACTAATGGACCCAATTCAGATTAATTTACTCTTTTAATATAAACATAAAAGTATCTGTTATATTTGTTTTTTCATTTTTTAATCACATGAAAGTAATCATTTGTAGTTTTATGTATTGGTTTTGATTAAAATGTTCTGATTCCTTTTTTTACAGTGTAATACTGCCATGTCGTCTCAATGTTAGTTTTAGCATATGAATAATTTAGACTTTAAGTGGCACTGTGTTTATGTACTAGTAAGTAGGAATACATTAAACTTAGCCCTAGTGCAGAATAATTTGTATATAGTGCAATGTAAAGTATATTGTAGTTTCTTACTTTTGTTTCTTAAAGTGCAATTTTCTCCTCACCCTCTGTTCACTGTTGTTTTGGAAGCTAACTGTAATTTTTATTATTGCTGATCTGCAATAAAACGGCCTAGATTCTACCCTGGTGAACTGCTTTCTTTTTGCTGAGCTTGGAAGTACCGCTGAATATTTTTCATGGTAAAGGTTTACCAGGGGGTGGCAATAAAAGTCAAAGCATAGCTTTTATTGCAGCCCAACACACATCCCATAGAGATTCAGTACATGCACGGGCACATTTCTCTACTGCAGCAAATACTGGAGAGGCTTCTCTGGCTTTGAGCCCAGAAGTAGCCTGTTGTGAAGATTAAGGCGGATGGAATCTCATAGCCAGATAATGGTATTACAATAATAAAACCCCATTCACACTGCATTCACTTAGGGAAAAAAGAACATTACATTGACATTAGTACACTGCTGTTAAATATGAGTTTATTTAGCCCTCACTATTTGTCTGCTGTTCAGTTAAATAACACAACTGAGGAAACGTGTATAGATAGTAAAATATTTTAATTAAATATACAGGAGGTCATATCATACAAAATGTCTTTATTTTTTGTCTTGCTCGCCAGCTGGGTGATTGGTAAACAGATGGCTACTGTATCAAAAACACTTTCAGGATGCACATTAATGGAAACAACGTGAAAAAAAAAAGTGAAACGACAAATAAAAAGTATCCTAAATTGTAGTGTTTGTTTAAATCGAACATGATCACTGTGACCTTGAAACGGAGGAAACAAGGACACAGCTAGATTGTGTAACCGACTTTTATACTGTTTTATACTATTTACAGATTATAACAGTTTATATGATAACAACCACGCGGTACTATCTACAGTGCTATTTACACAGAAATAAGACGA
Organism: Nannoperca obscura; assembly: GCA_036024295.1. Classification (NCBI taxonomy): domain Eukaryota; kingdom Metazoa; phylum Chordata; class Actinopteri; order Centrarchiformes; family Percichthyidae; genus Nannoperca; species Nannoperca obscura. The sequence goes on along the minus strand of JAVQJL010054694.1, from coordinate 6,992 downwards.
GAGAGGGGTTGTCATGAATTGATCCCGTATGAATGTTCTGTACAGGAGCCAGCACTAAAGCCAGTTTTACCTACACACAGCAATGTACAGTACTTAATCAGATATGAATGTCTTTATCTAAGTATTCAGTAAAAGTTTACATATAGACGTTTACAGCATTTCTTTTTTCTTTTGAAACACCAGACATGTTAACTGTGTATTTCGACTATTCTGGATTGCAATAATAGTGGTTGAAAAAGCCAGAGCAGGTGTTGTCTTTCCACCTCAGGCTATGGAGCATGGCAGGCATACTTTATGGAGTCTGGTACCTTCTCATCACTGCTTGAAAACACATAGAGCACACATGCCCTGCGGATGACAGACACCAGACCTGTGTCAATATCTACTATCAGTAAATCTTTTCAGGTTTTTCTATAATCGACTGCCTGACACAGTTAAGCTAAGTAAATATATTTCAGCATAAATACTAAGCATCAGGTTAAAGCAACTCTTTAAATTGTTTAAACTTAAAATTGTGTGCCTTACCTATCAAGTCTGGTGTCTGATAGCCAAGTGTGCTATATAGTTTTTGTATGAGTGTCTGTGTGCTGCATTTCAGACAAGAGTGACAGTAATATTGATATTCCTACCCTGCTACAGAAGATAAACCTTAACAACTGTAGTGCTAACTCTAATCCAAGACTGCGAAAGGCACAGATATTTGCAAAGCAATAATATCCTAAGTGACAACATTCCTATCAAATCATACAGTGAGTCTTTTCAGCGTGTTGAATAAAAGAGTCTGTTCGCCAGAAAAAGAGCTTTTCAAGTCAAGAACAAAAAGATGAAATGCTGATTTCTTGTGGTGAGCATTCCACAGCAGACGGCCGCTTCATTACACTGGTCCTACAGACAAAAACAAGCTGCTACAGTCAACTCATCACAAAGGGTTTTCAAATTATTAGATATTTCTAAAGTAAAAACTTTAACGACTTTTCATTTACTCTAACAATAAAAACATTCATGATTTGTCAACAGACTGAACAGGAAAACTGCTTGTGTTGTACGATCTGAACTGAAATACAATTTAACGAATGAAAACCTGAACTGAGCAAAAAGTGAGTCTACAGTACATCTGTTATACACAGCACCTCTGAATGTTAAATGAAACTATTTCATGTTATGCAGCACCGCGGTGAGTATTAATATCTATTCCAAGGATTCCAGGTGGATTTACTGTGGCACAAACAGGCAACAGTATTCAGCATGGAGACATGTAAACAGATGCAACACCACTTTCTGCCTAAAGTGTAATAATGCACTAAACAGCTGTTGAACAACATTGTTTGCGATGGTGAATGCACCTCTAGTTATATAAAGAATTTCATTTACGTTGTCGTGTTACTTGTAGTGTTTTTAAGCAAAAAAGTTTAGCCCTCAGACGCAGTAAACAAATGGCTTTTCTCTGTTGCCCTCCACTTTTCACACATCCAGAGCAACAACCTGACTCATGGTGACTGAGAGCGGCAAACTGATTTGTGAGGACATACACATGAGCATTGTGCAAATAAGGATACAACAACAAAAAAAAGGATACAGTAAGTGGTGATAAAAAATAAAGAACAGTGCAAAGTATATAGACAAATGCATACACAAATAAAAAAAGAAAATGGAATTTTCATTCTGCCTGACCGATGAGTCTGTAATCAGCCAAAGTTTTATAATCAGTGTTTATTTTCGACTGAGCCAAAATCCCCGAGCAAAAGAGACAGAAAGACAAAGAGAAGCTGAAAACGTTTTCTGAGGGTGAATGATCATCGCTCCCTCACAGTCTGGTGCTGGGGTGTACCGAGGACAGCTGAGGTGGGAGGGTGGAAAGAGGGTACAGGTGGTGCAGCAGGTCCCCGTACAGTGCTGCCCCACCCGGGTGCCTGTAGAAGTGGTGCGGGCTGGGGCTGGAGGCCAGCAGCTGCCTGTGGAACATCATGGAGTGGAAGGCTAACGGGGGCATGAGAGGAGACACTGCTGACTGGCTTTTCAGGTACTGCAGACCTGGGTGCTGCTGGAGCCCGTCCTGGGCTCCTGGTGAGACCAGGCTGCCGGGCGGGTACATGCCAGGGTAGAAGGGTGAGGCGTGGTGAGGGGGGTAGGTAGTTGTTGGGTGGCCCTCAGGGAGATGGTTGTTGAGGTGAACGGCGTGGGCCGGCTCAGCTGGTTTTAGCTCTTCTGGGTCGCTGCGTCGGATTGCGCCGGCTGGGTGGATTGGCGTCACCACACGGATTTTCCTTTCGGGGACTTCCTCACTCTCCGGTTCCACCAGGCTCCGCTTACTGGGTCGAATGGGGCTGGTGAGGGACGAATCACTTGACCCTTTGGGGCTGGGAAATGGTTGCAATGTGTCTGCTGGGCTCGGTTTGGGGGGAGAGATGGTCATAGGAGGAACTCGGCAAGCTTTAGGATGGGAATCTAAACCCTGGTGCATGATGGGATATGGGAGACTGCAGAAGGAGGGCTTGGAGAAAGACACCCTCTGAGAGAGAGGTTTAGAGATTGTGAAGTCTCTGGGCTCATCCTCCGCCTCTCTCCTCTCCCCGTGTGTTTGAGTTCTGTCACTGTAGTGAGATCTGTAGGCCAAGCCCTCTTGCTCCAGGCCGCTACAGACAAAGCCCTGGCTGCTTTCACGGTCTCTGGCGTAGTGCTCTCTCCGCTCTCCGTTGGGGAAGCCGGCCATCCTCTCCTGACTCAGGCAGTTCTCAGTTTGCCTGTACAGACTGTGGAGGTGAGGAGAGGAGTAGCAGTCACCTACGTAGCTCCGGGGCTGAGCAGCTGGGCCCTGGAGTAGCGTCTCCCCGCCGTTGTCTACAACGTCCTGGGTGTGGGTTCGGGGAAGATAGGGCTGCCACGGCGGATTGACTTGGGGCTGGAGGTGATGGCTCGACCGGCAGCTGTAAGTCTCTGAAAGCTCCCCGGCAGCGCTCCTCTCTGATGGGCCACTGGTGGCTTGTTGGTGGGGCTTGGTGCTCTGGGCGTGCTGGATGACGGATGGCCTGAATATGGGCGCTACCTCCTGGATGCTGTCTGACACACACCCGTGCCTCTGTTCTACCACCTCCTCCTCCAAAATCCTCTTCTCCTTCTCCCTTTCAGACACAGATACAACAGGGAGAGAGGATGCAGCTGTGGAAGGTGGAGGCTGAAGAGAAGGAGAAGTAAAGGAGAAAGGGTTGGAGTCACACACTTGGGAGAGGAGCTTCTTTTTGGCTAAAGGAGACATGACCCCCTGGCTGGCTTTGCAGTAGGCAGCCGTCTGTGTGGGGCCCTGGGTAGACTCCTTCTTAAGGACCCCATAGTCTTCTTTTTCTGTGAAGGAATCTGTGCTCAAGTCTATACACTGTCTGTCTGCCTGCTTACACATTGGTAACACCTTCCCCACTCTCCCACCATGACTTTCTATGGAGTCTCTGACCCTGGAAGAGGGCTCAGGCAGAGCAACATGTCCAGCAGGCTTGTTCTGATCCCAACGGTGAGGCAGGTAGGGGTTTTTAGGAAGGAAATGCCCTTCAGTTTGCTGTTCAAAGGAGAGTTTTGCTTGGAGGGCCTCGCTGATTTGCCTCCATTCAGGCTGGGGACCAGGCCCCGTGTGGAGCGGTAGAGCAGCATGTGGGGCTCTGCAGTCTGGCTCTTTGAGGCAGAGTAAAGATGGCTGCTCCACTGCCAGGGACTCCTCTTTCTTCAGGGTAAGATGTAACTCTTCCTCTTCTATTACAATTGGTTCATCTCTCAGAGATGCCTCCTGCTTTATGGCTGTGGACAGCTCGTCATTCTCCTCTTTCCCCTTGCAGTCCTGCATGCAGAACAATTACAGTTGTTGTTAGTCGTTTCTCAAAGTAAAATAAATAAGATACTCTCATATTTTCTTATTATTTAGCAATTTAAAAAAAAAGGGTGAAGCATTGATAAGAAAACACAGGGAGATTACAATTAAATTCAATTCAGAGCAAGAAGAGATCTTTGTGAGGCAGCAGAGAACTGTGACTGACCTGTGATTGTTCTTGGCCGTTCACCGGCTCCTCTCCATCCTTTTTACTCCCCAGCTTGGGATAGTTGGGGCCTTTCAATTTCTTGGCCCCCACTCCTTTGGCTTTGGCTCCTGCAGCCTTCTCCTGGCTGACCTCCTGCTTCTTGGGTTTAGCCGAGGGGAGGGGTTTGTCCTGCTCGCCTTTAATGTGCCTCTCATAAGGAAGGAGAAGCCTGAGGAAGAATGCAGGCAAAGGAATGCAGATGAGTTTGTGGTATGATCATGTTATGTCAAGTCACGCCTGTACACAATTACTAATTTATGTTTTGGTTTGTTCTTTACACACACAAACAGAAATCCTTTTTAACCAAACAACAATTTTTGATTGGAAAAAAGACATAAAACTATACATCACCCTAACGTGGAGATGGTGAAGCATTTTCTCAGCGCATTTGATGCAAGTGCAATAAACCACAGTATTTTATTTGTCAATCCCAAAAAACCCAGAATGAGCTGCAGCGTTGCCACAGGCATGAGTATCAAATGCCTCCCTAAAAACCTCCTTGTTTTAATTCCTGGCAAGCATTAACAATGCCATTGTAATTAATCTAGGTTAGGGGAAATCCAGGTTCAGACTGGTGCCAGAGTATGCGTGTGTGTGTGTGAGAGTATGTGAATAACCAGATATCTCCTGCTGAGACAGATCACATTTGGTATTAGTTTAACCTTGAGAGAGAAGAATATGTGTTTGTATGTGTGTATTCTGTTTGTGGGTGTCTAAAGCTTATGTGGCTGGTAATGAAAGGGAAGAAAATGTCTGGAAAAATTGAAATCAAATATTTTGAAGGAACCTCACACCATATAATATCTCATTTAATATACACAAATGAATAAATCACAGAAGCCCTTTAAATGGATGCAGTACTAAAATATCTCAGCTGGTAACAGTACTCTCTAGTTTTTAACATGCTGTCCATTTGACGTGATTAAATGCAGGATAACTGCATATGCTCCAACTTAATTAAGTCCATTCTAAGTGACAAGGAACATTCTGTAGAAGAAACATTAAACTATTTTTGACTTCTGTTATTTCTCTTCTGAATACTTCCCAAGTCAATTTTCCGTATCTGATGTCATAACTAATGGGAACATTAAGATCTGGATAACATAACAATACCCATGTGTAAAATAATGACATGAAGAAACCAGCGAGGGAAACTTTGAGACTTTTATTGCTCAGAAAAGAAAATGGAAATTGGCAATAGACCAGAAATAAGAAACATTGTGGAAGAGGAAACCAAGACAACTGAAAAACTACAACACTCCAAACTTCAATAAGCTGCTCTGAAAAATCTCTCCAGCTCCTCTGTCAGGTTTTTTACAATAACAATCCATAAAAGCCAGACAGAAACATGACTTTCTCACTCATGAGAAAAAATAAGGTCTTCTCGTGTAACGACAAGAGATGGTTGCAGTATTCCTTTTAAGGGACATGGCGGTAAAACAAACAATGAATCAGGAGCTGTTTCGCCTCCTCTTCAAAAGGAAGAAAAAAAGCCTCAGAGAGTTCAAGAGGCTCTGTGGGATTTTTTGTTATTTTTCCTCTGAACAAAAGTGCTGGCAGGGAAAGCGGTGAAACTACATTTCATACAGCTGGTCTGGCACCAGGCCCCAGGCCAAGAAAGGAAATGTACTATTAAATGTGACTTATTGGAAAGACGGAGAGCAAAGGGGTTGTGAAAGAGAAGAGGGGAGGGAAAGAGAGCAGGAGGAAAAAGAAACGGAGGGAGAGAGGGAGTGTAAGAAGGGATAATGACATGTTAATGAAGAGCAAAAATTATTCTGAATGAAAGAATGAAAAATACTCAAAAAGGGTCATAAAAACATGCAGTCTTTATAACTTAAAAATAGCAGTAGCGGTATTTATTACAAATAGGGAAGCGATTCTCAGGCTTTCTATAATTAGGCATTATTGCACAGAACAGGCACGTAGATTAAATGTTTCACCGTTACAAAACTACAGATTTGATTTCCTCAAGCTGGTAAATGTGTATTCAAGATGTGCAAATGCCCAGCTGTCTTATTAGTGATCAAAGGGCTATAAAAGTGGCATTTATATACAGTATACCAGGGTGCACTGTTGACTATCACATTCATCTGTGGGAAAGAGACGGCTCCCTTGGCCTTGGTCAACTTTATGGAATGTCAATATGGGGTGGGGGTGGGGGTGTCGCAGGCCCGCATAATGTAAGAGCTGGGTCCGGGAAATTACTGGCGCCTTAAATAGTTCCAAATGGAAAGGCTAAGATGCTTTGTTGGGAAAAAAAAACAAAAAATCAGTCTCAGGAAGTTCACTACACTGTCAGAATGATTTGCTTTGTTACGCTTAATAAATATAAAACAATTGACCAAAAGCCTATTAAAACAATTCTTTCTATAAAAGGACTTTCAATTCCAAGAAATACACCTTTCACAGTTTTGTGCAAATGAACAGAAATAGCTGAATAAGCAAAGAAGGTTACAGGCTACAGGGCACTCACTCCTTGTTCCATTTTTAACTCTGCGTTTAAAAAGACAAGTGTAAAATCATACTAGAGCCCCCTCAGTGTGAAAGACTGGAATAATTTCAAGCTGTGTATATATAACTTAGTCATGATCATGTAATGTAGCACTCATAATACAATACCACTTATATAAGTAGCAATTTCCTCCAAGGAAGAAGGAGGGTTGAGCTTGGCAGTCACTGCACTATTTGAGAGAGAGCCAGTTGTAGTTAATCATTTGTGCCACTAGGGGGCGTGTGCTGCACTTTGAGATTCCAGGAAAGAATTTCATTAAGGCAGGAGAGGCAACATTTTTACGAGGTCAATAAATACTTAACTTCCTCTCATGCCAATTTATCACCTGCCTTTTGTTTAAGCAGCCGTCTTCCACGTTGATAACAAGCAACTAAAACATGCAGATTACAGATATATATATATATATATATATATAT
>JAVQJL010054691.1:0-17231 GCA_036024295.1 Nannoperca obscura | reverse complement strand
CAATGAAAATTTATAGAGTGCTTCCTGATAATATTGCCTAAAGGAAGCATATATAAGGTGAATAGAATTGGTCCAAGCACAGAACCTTGTGGAACACCGTGACTAACTCTGGTGTGGATAGAGGATTCATCATTAACGTGTACAAACTGGTATCGATCTGATAAATAAGATTTAAACCAGCTTAGTGCGGTGCCTTTAATGCCAATCAAATGTTCCAGTCTCTGTAGTAGAATGTGATGATCATAGAATGTGATGTCTTTACACATGCAAATCACCAACACCATGGTGATGGTTAGATGTGACAAGATGCTAATGGTGGTGAGGATGTAAGAACAACTAAATAATGGTAATACAGTGATAAGATATAGATGACTAAATGAAAAGTGAAATATAACATGTAACACAGTGACTGTCTCACCTGGTGGGATGTACTGGCAGGATCCTGAAGCATTGACCAACACATTTGTATGGAACGTTGCATCAAACCTCTCATCAGCACTACAGGAAGAGAAAAGTAGATCATGTAAAAACAGTATTGGAGCTTTTAAAGAAAAAGACCCCAAGACAAGGAAAATAGGAAGCCAGAGAGGTGAATAAAAGAGCCAGAGATTTTGAAGTTGATTGAGAGTTAAGTACAAAGGCAAATGCAGAACCAAAGAGAAACCCAGACAATAAACAGCAAGTAAAAATAAAGGTAACTGAGAGAGATTAGTGGAGATCCAAGCAGACAGTGTTTGATTTTACTTATCATCGTAAACAAACATGGTTGTCAGGGACGTCCTTCAAACAGATAGGGATTATGTCACTCAAAAACCAAAGTACAGTCTTCATAATCGGAAAATCACACATTTCACACAAGAACAAAAATGATACCGGGAACATTACAACATTTGACATTTTCTTTCAGGCAGTAAAACCAAAGGATTGTACATATCTGGGAACAGCCGTTCTTACTCTATAATTACAAATGTCGGGGACTCTTTTTTTTCCTAGATATAAAGTGTCTCTATGCATTCATTGCAGTAAAAGGAAGCATGTCAGAAATATATCCAATTCAGTCGTAGCTAGCATGCTAGCATGGCTCTAGTAATAGGAAAGTCTGTCTGTCAATTCACCACTGTGGTCCGAATTGAAATGCTATTGCCATGAAATTTGTACAGACATTCATGGTCCCCAGAGGATAAATCCAGTGGACTTTAGTGATCTCCTGACCTTTCTTCTAGCTCCACCAGCAGGTTGAGTTAAATATGTTGAAAACTATTTGATGGATTCCTAGATGTTCCCTTCAGGATTAATCGTAATAACTTTGTTGATCTCTAACCTTTCCTCTAGCATCATCACTGGGTAAAAACATGTAAGTTGTCCAATACTTTGGTTTACCAAATACACAACAACGAATGTAAACAGCTTATGGCATGCAACATTATACCTGCTAAACATCAGCATGTTAGCATTTACTAGCTCAAAGCACAGCCGTGCCTACGTACAGCCATACAGAGCTGCTTGCATTGCAGAAGAAAACGAACAGCCAAAATTGAAACAAATCATACAGGATTCATATCTATTGGCATGTTGTGACCCCCCCCCCCCCCCCCCCCATAGAAACACTAAATTTGATCAATGGAAAGCACCTCATTTATAATAATTAAGACAAAAGAGCCCGACTCATACCATCATCTATTATTGTCCATTATTAGATTTTTTTCACTTGAGTATGAGACTGGAAGCAGTGGGAGAAAAGTGAGGGGCATGCCTAAACTCTTCCTAAAGGCTTTTTGTTGGACAGGTGGAACATAAATTTGAGCAAAGTGCGCTGGGACTGAGCCCAGGAGGCATAAAACAGGACAAGGCTTTACCCAATGCAGATTTATAGTCGCTACATCAATAATCTAAATCTAATCACACCTTTCACTTAGCAAGCTGGAAAAACTAAGAAGCTGTGAGAATACTTTGGAACAGCTGTAATTTCTCTTATTCACTGCAGAGAATAAATGAGCACAATTAGCATTTAGCCTTGTAATGGTATTTGGTATACAGCTACCTAACATTATTTGGGTAGCATTAGTATTAAACTTTTTTTTTCATTATTAAAGCCATCTATCCAATTGCATTAGTATTCTAATCTCTGAATGTTAATGCAAGATATGGTTAATATAAAAGTGATTCTTTTAAATTAAGGTTCAGTAAATGCATGAGAAATTGATTTTTGTGAGGTGGAACTTATTGGAATGTGGAGACAGGAGATTTCTTGATGCACAATCTTAATCACATTTTAATCAGATCACTAAGTAAGTAGAAGACGGTAGAACACGGTTTTAAAAGGTCATGCCGTGCGAAAAAGGTAAGGGCATGATGAATGTGTTGAATCCCAAAGGAGTCCTTTTGCCCACACTGGGATTCTTCAACAGTTTACCCTTTTTTTCTTAGATGTGAGCTGTTGGATGAAAAACCAAAAGACACATTTTCTTTCTTCTCGTATAGTACAGTATATACTGCTTCAATATCCACTGGCTCAATGAAATGGCATCACCAACATTGACATTTCATGCCTGTGAAAACATTGTTAGAGTTTGTGTTGCTAAAGTTAGGAAAGACTGCATTTTACTAAAAATACTACATTAAACATGCAAAACAACCTCTACCTGTGAAGAAAGCATCTCAACAGGAAGATGGCTTGCATTATTTACATAAAAAACACAATGAAAGCACAAAACTCCCTTTGTGTCGCAGTCTCTGTGTGTAGATGGTGAAATATTCAAAATCATGCCTGGGATGTGGCAAATGGTTCCTATATTATTTATCTGTATGGGGTTTAGGTTTGTTGCTGTACTGACATAGGAACATACAAAACATAAAGCTGTATACCTTTTAGATCCCCCACCAGTCAGGCTGCAAAGCACTTTCTGTGCAAATAGTCTTGGTTAACTCTGCTGTGGACTGAAGAAACAGACTATACCGCATCTCCCATAGCAGATCCATGTAAATGCATAACTTTGCACATTCTCTGCAAATTAAATGACATCAAGTCAACCATGGATCTTTGGCCTAAAGTGTTGCTGTACGAACTATCTTATGTTCAAACAGTATGTCTGTAATAAAGTCCCCAGGCGGCATCCTTTTCTGAATCCCACCCAGAGACTCCAAGAAGATGAGATACTTTTTGATGCTATTTGCTGCATAAACATCAGTCAGCGCCTTCCCAGAGTCGACCCTCCTGTTCTCTCGGAAAAAACTCCAACATTGCAGTATCAGCCAGAAGTTTGTGACCTTTGGTACTTTTTCACTTTCTGCACTACCTGTTCCCCACCAGAGAGATGACATTCCAATGTCCCCAGAGCCAGTTTTTGTAGACAGAAGTCAGCATACCAGGGACCCCACCTTCACATGCTGCATGACTGACAGAGAACGAGACCTCTACACTAAACCTTACGGGAGGTGGGCTCACATGGTACACCTGCAAGCTCCGCTCCCAGGCTTGGCTCGAGGAGGTGACCCCAGACAAGGTTCCAAAGGTTTGCTCTTAAAGCCGAGGTATGCTTGAAACAAACAAGTTTATACAATAAATATGTCAACCAATGGCTAAAAGCAAAAGTATTTATCTGTTCTGAATTGCCACAATTAAAGGTAAAAAAGGCTGCCATGTTAGAGAAGAGCATGATGCTTGCTTTCATAGGGTTAAATGTGTACCATTCATGTCCCCCTATGTGACAATTCCTAGAGGGCTTTTCCTGGTATTTGTTCTGGTAAAATTGAAATACTGAGACCATGTGTCAGTGTGTCTCATATACACCAGATAGTGTACTCATGCTATTGTTAGCCCAATCCAAAGCTCTACACTATTTGCATATATAAAAGCTTACAACTTACGCAAAAGCTTATACATATCTTTCTGTCTTTGCGCCTGTTAAAGTCTTGCTACTGCAATGACCTAATTTTCAGATGGAGATCAGTAAGAGTTTTTCTTATCTCATCGTTTTAATCTTTTTTCTTGCTTGCTTTCTTGCTTCATACAAATAGAAAAGAATGATTTTGCTCATGATTTATACCGCACGCATATGGAATGTCAGTTTCGGTCTGGGTCTGTGTCAGGACTATATTTTCGTTATCGTTAGTGATCGCTAATGCCCACCGTAAGCTGGATAATGTTCCATAACATGTTAGATACACACACACACTCCTTCACACACCCCTCCACCACCATAAAAGAATCCTCAATCACTTTGAAGGTGGAGCTGAAAAACCGACTCTATCAATCAACTTCAACAGGTGCGATTCTTTAAGTGTGTGTGGGGGTGGGTATTTCAAGGAGGCATGAGAATTATTGATGCATAACAATCATCTTACTCCCCTGTTAAATACCCTCCCATGGAGCTCGATTTAATAATGGTCAACAATCACACAATCTTTCTCCCCCGGTGCCTTTTACAGTCAGCTACACTACAAAAAAGCTGCTTTAGTCATTTAAACAGCACCAGACAAACACCACTTTGGTATTTCCTCAAGTGGTATTCCCTTGCACATTAGTATGATTTATGTTTAGTAAGGGAGCTTCTTATTCAAGTAAGAATTCTCTTCCATCACTCTGTGTGCTGTGTGTGAAACTGTATAAAATGCTTGCCTTAGCAGTAACCTGATAAAAGACTGTACAGCATCTGATTTTTTGCGCGTCACTGCATTTTATCTCATGTATGAATTTATCTTTGTGTTGCAGGCACAAAAGTAAATTATGGAATCATTCAGGGCAAAAGGAACTTCAAGACAAAAACACAGAATTTCGGTGCAAGGTACAGTGAACAATTTTTTATGTAATGTTTTTCCAGTCTTTCCCTTCTATTGTCTTTTTGAACAAAGTGTTCCACAATTACAGTCCTCTTATAGCTTTTCAGCAAATAAACATGACTAAAATCTGTATGGCTGATGTGATTCCACTGAATGTACCACATAGAGGCACATTGGGCATAGTTGTTGTCTTTTCAGTACATCACAGCTGTTTAGCAAGAGGTTAACGTTCTGGTCTTGTTCAGAGGATGTAGTCAGCTCTCTGTAATTCATGTCTGAAAGCAGCTTGTGTTTGATAACAAAAGTGGTGTCAGACATGTCTTTTAATATCCAAAAAAGCCTGAAACCCAAAGGACACTGGAAAATTATCAAGTTGCTCAGCGGCATTGATTCCAAGGACCACTCTTGAAAGACTGAACAGGTCTAGACCGCATTGTGAATATCAATCTTAGAAATAGCTAGCAACCTAATTTCTTTGAACAGGCAAGGGAGGTTCATCTCCAGCCAAACAGTAGAAAACCAAAATGGCTCAGTTAGACTTGACCTATGACTCAATGAGCTGTTCACCAGACACATTTTTTCTCTGATGGTTCCATTCTTTGACAAACGAAATGAGCCAGATGAATAATTTCAATAAGACCTGAAGGGTTTGATATGAGAGCAAACCATCTCTACAAACATCATGAAATTATATGATGGCATCTCTAATAAAGGACTAAAAGAAATGACTAAAATAATAAAATAATAAAAGTCTATTCTTCTCAAGTTGGACGTACTATTCAATAGCCTATCTGCTGACGTTTGGTACAGTTTTTGCCCATTGCAGGCAACAGATGCAAAGCCTCCTGGGAGTTAAGGTTTTTGTCCTCCCAGAGGGAAACAGTTCAATCATCTCATTAAAAGAGGCTGTAACCAAGAGTAAAATTTCATCTGGGGAATATTTCTGAGAGAGAGAGAGAGAGAGAGAGAGAGAGAGGGAAGAGCGGAAAAAATAAGCAGCGTATGGAAAATAGATGAAACTGCAAGAGCAGTGACAGATTAACCACTATGCTGATGATGACTGTGGCCACTGATATAATCACTAGCCAAAAAGGAGGTTTTATTATTTTTGGCAGCCTTTCTTCATCCCTTCAACATTCTTTATTAAATAACCTTTGTTATTTGTAAAAGTAAGACTACGCTATGTGGATGATTTTAAATAGAGTATGGTGAGATAATAAATCACAGGTCAGCACAAAAGAGAGAGGTATTGTTGGGGCCTGGGTAGTAGAGATTATATCAACTAACAGTAGAATTACATAAAAATACCATACCTATATTGATGTGGCTTCAAAAAAAGTTTTTATATAACTTTCTGAACTGGCTTGCAAGCATAGTGTCAGTTCAGGAAGAGCTCAAAAGTCAAGCTTGCACTAGCTGATTCATTTATGCTTCCTGACCTACGTCCTGGCTATCAGCTGATTAACAACAGAGAGTGATATTCATGCAGGTGTACAGAGCGACCATTATAACCTGTTACTTCTCACTATTACTCCGCTTATCATGCCTACACCCAAATATCACTGTGTAACCTGTGTGACTTAAATGTGTTTTTATTGCTCCTGCTCCTAGGCAGGTTATCTGCCTGCGGCCATCAATTCTACAGCTGAGAATCCCAGGATATGTAATACCCCCAACATTTGGGGCAGTATCAAGTGGGAGAGAAGAGGAGAGGATACAAAGCGAGACAGAACGAGATGAGACTAAGTGACAGAACCGAGCAAAAGGTTGTGAGTATGCCTTACCTGTTGTAGAGGAGGATATCTGGGACCCATACCAGATTGGAAGGGAAGCGCAGGTTCTGAACCCCGGGGTAGCTCTCTGGGTTCCATGAGAGGTAAATGTCTGTCCAATACTGAAACAAACAATAGAGGTGGTAAAGATATGACAAGCAGGTGACGAATAAAACATATGATAATAAAAGTTAAGTGAGCACATGATAGGACAGGTGAGAAATGAACAGTTGTTGAACAAAAATTAGATGAAATTTAAAGCTGTTTATTGTAATCTGTTTTTTGGTTTGTATCCCAGTCAGGCAAGCCAATATGTTGTTTTTGTTGATGATATTTTGTTGGCAAGACAGCATATAAGCAATGTTCACAGCTCTGACAGCAACACGTGTTTCCCAGCCTAAATAGTGTAGTGTTGGTACGCTGCCACGCAAAATGCATATATCATCTGTGTGTCATTGCCATCTTTCCTAAAATATAAAACACATCCTGGCACACAACACTGGCAATGCAAAAACAGAGTGCATCAGAACTGTCTTTATAATTATGATCAACCATCAGAAGTCAAACAGTGTCCCCATACCCGAAAACTCTTGGCTCTTACGCTTTGTCTCCAGCTTTAATAATGAAGCCTGGCAGTGAAACCTTGCCAAGCCAACAGTTGTTGGCACTGACCCCTGCCCTCCCATCTGAGCGTGGGACCCTCTATTCAGCAAGGGCCTAACTGAGCTCAGCATCAAAAAGCCTCTGTGCCTCTTTTTATGACTTACAATATGCCCTTGTTTAAGTGTGTTTGGCATATAAGCACATTTATTTATTTGTGTGTGTGTGTGTGTGTGTGTTTGTGTATAGAAGTCACATATAGAAGGAAGCAGTCAGATGGTGTAGCCATAGGGCACATTCCCTATGGAGCAAACACAGTCCCATTACAAATGTGGCACAGTGTAACAGGCACATCTGTTTGTGTCTATATGTACATGTTTGCGTGCAAGCACACACGCACGCCCGTCGATTGTGCGCAATTAAGGACGCCCTGATTGTCTGGCCATCGATTGTTAGCGGCCGACATTTGTTCTAAACAGTTTGACTGGTGGTCCCTTGTGGAGGAACACAAGCAAAAAGTTTCGACACTGAACCCCATCAGACACGAAGGTTTGTCACATCAAGGAATATGACGAGTTTTCAAAGCTAGCTAGCACTAAGGCAGAGAGAAAGCCGGATCTTTTAGCAACTCAATCTCTACTCACACACTCAGATGTCACAGCCGAGGCTACTCAGCCAATCAAATCTGTGCGTTCCTGTAAGAATTGCGACTTAAGCCTGTTAGTGAATGTGCTCTTGGGACTGTATGTGCATGTGCGCTTGTTTCCGTTCACATGCAAATCTATCTGTGCATATGTGCCTCTGTCCATATAAGGTGGCTGATTGGAACCATTTCAAAGAGGTTCCATCCATCTAAAGTGGGCCTGCTGACATGTGTCTCCACTCACACAGCAAAAGGACTCAATCACTGCACTTGTCATCTTTGGGCCTTGGCTCTTTCGTGCTAGAGAGCCTTCTTTTCATGATCGTTGGCTGGGAAAGCACAACTACCAGCCAACGGAACAAATTACAGCTCAGTAACTTCGTGGTATATCAGGCACAGATGAGTAGGACACTAGGCTAAGTAAGGTAACAGCTGTTTAAGAATAGGTTCAGAGTTACATAACATACATTTAAGAAAGCGTCACTAATTTGAGACAACTAGGTCTTTATTTATAGAGTGTAAAATTTGTTCTCTGAATGAAAAACTGAGGATGATGCGTTTTTAGATGTATCAATCCAAGAGAATCACCCTAACTTGGGCAGATAATTAAATATTTAGCATTTGATTGGTTTTGTGTTATTTGTGATGACCTTCTGTGTATCGCTTAAATGTGCACACCTCCTCAAATCTGCTGCCACTGCAAAGCTTCATTAGCCAGAATAGTCAGTATACGACTACTTAAAGAGATATTTGGATAATAAATAACGCATTAGTTACAGTTATATATTTTTATATTTTTCATATAACTACATGTAAATTCTAAAAAAAACAATTTGAAACACTTGTATTTAGGCCATCTCTGGATTTAAGCCATGCTGATAGTTTCATTGGATTTCATTTCCCCGGGTGTTGATATTTCTGCCTTCATCCAAAAACAATGGAGGTTAATAGAATTGAATTTGTGGTGCTCACAGCAAAAAATAAATGTTCATTACATTTTCAACAGTAACATATAATTTAAGAAATAGTGTACTGGTTAATCTGAATAATCCACAGACCGTACTGTGAACAGGTGGCATAAGGACTAATTCTTTGGTAGAAGGCAGTTCTGCTGACAGCATAATCTTTGGATACTCAAGATTGATGGCAACATGGTATTTGAAAAGACAATGAGCACTGCAAACACATTTCCTTAAACCTACATTGTATTCAGATGGAGACAGAAATATCTGTTAATGAACAGAAGTCTTCAAATATAGGTGAAACAGTTTTGACCCTCCTACTCTTAGAAAACGTACAATTCCCACAGTTAAAAACCATATGCATTCGGATGTGGGACATTTATTGCCTGATAAACCTGTAATCCTCCAATCCTCCACAATGTAGCTGAGGTGACCCTGCCCCTTCTCTATCTGACTGTCTTACAGTCTGTGAGCTACTTTTCAAGTCTCCTTCAAAATATGCTGCATCTGCAAAGGCCCCTTAAGCCATTACACCAAAGTGGATGCCAGTATTAAAGAGGTGCCTTCCTGAATAATTGATTCATTCATAACTTGTTAGCAAGTCAGCAGCCAACTGAACCTGACTGAACGTAGGCTGTGACATCCTTAATGGGCTATTCTGACTGGGGATGCGATGATAATGAAGCTGTTGTACCTGAGTGGCCTGATGTAACATTTTCCCTCAGCATTGTAATGCATATTTCTTGTACCATTTACTCACTTTTAACTTAGATTTAACATAGATGTGGATAGATGTGCTGTAGCAGAGCTACGTAGCTTAGTTCCCACATGCTTAGATGTCCAACATCCCGTGGTCGTAGTTTAGCAACTGCAACTAGGCCCGGCAGGTCTGTCAGGCTTTCTCCACATGCTGAAGCGACATTTATGGGGCTGCAGTAAGAGTAATTGTCAGCATTTAAAGAGTTTTTGAAAAACAAAATCAAAAAATGTGTAAAGAATGGATTAATAAGTGTATTTATCCGTTCTAACTTAAGCTGTAACTGATAGCATGTTTGGCTAAGTACCCTTACTGCCTAGCATTACTGCCAGCGCCAAGAGTTAACATATCGTTAACTAACTACATTAGTTGGTGGGGTTAAGATTATGTTAAAAAAACATTCACAACGAGCACATGCTTGTGTTGTATGTCCCCACTGTGTGCAGGTGCTGTATGCTAACAGAATGAATGCTAACATTTGCACCTCTGTTCTGCTCTTTATTGGATTTAGCAACCACCATGTCATTCGGCCAGCAAAATTGATGGTTGCCAGGTAGAAATGAGAAGCCTGATTTGGTCAGTCCTGTCCTTGTCAGTTGGCACTAAAAGCAGAAGTACTCAACACCTCGCTTTGTTGTAAAGCAAAATAAAAATATAAAGGTTTAAAAAGGCAAAAGAAAGTAACACAGATTTAGGGTTACAAATAAGGGAATGTCTTTGAAATATATGATATTTTTATCCTCATCCTCCTGTGACATAGCCTAATGCTGACAATAGGTATTATATCATGCTATTATTAAATATCAAAAGAATAAATAACCCACAAAATATTATTTTTGACACAACCTACTACCTTTTTATTTTGTAGGCAAAGAACACATTGAAGCTATTTGACAATACTGTCTAACATATCCTTCAGGCATGTATTTTATATTGTCACATGAAGCCCTGGAGAGTCACTATAATGTACCATTTCTTTTTGGGTCATGGATATTCTTTCTGTTCAAAAGAAACAAAAAAAGGTTATTTGTTGCATCTGAAATCATACCTGGCTCTGTGCCTTCAAAGATCAGTTAGATTTGTGGAAATATGAAATGCAGAGCCCACGGGACACAAACATCACACATACACACCTTCCAAAAATATCCTAAATGACAATTATCGCACAGTGATCACACAAAATGTGCTTGGAGAGGAGACATACCAGCTGCAGCCAGGCATTTGTGATCAACACTTGGTTCTTTTCATCCTGGAGGGGAACAGGAGGAGAGAGAGAGAGAGAGAGAGAGAGAGAGAGAGTAATCAGCAGCGAGTAAACGTGGCTGTAGACAGATAGTGAATGAAATGATTCTGCAGGGTGAGAGAAAATAAAAAAAGAAATCCAGCATTTCTGGTAAACATGAGGTGAGATTATGAGACAGATCGGCAGTGAAGTCAAACTGCAGCCCGGATGACTCAGAGCTGGCGCGCTCACTGAATGACAATGATGCACCTCCAGCTTTTTTCTCTTTTACAAGATGCTTGTAATGTAATGCAACAGAAGTCATGTTTTGCCATTTTAAACAATGTTGGAGAAAAAAAAAAGAAAAAATGGGACAAAGACAAATAAAATAGGGCAAACAACATTTTGCACAGGAAATAGACAGTGACAATGAGCAGAAAAGATGTGACTCTTCACCAAAAAGATGAGTTTACAGCTATTTCTGTCAACATCATGAAAACAGAAATACGCAGACTCAGTAGCTCCATTTGCATTTTATGATGGTCAGTTAGTTCATGGCCAAATGGTCAGAGAGAGAAAAAACAAGGGGGGGGGGGGGGGGGGGGGGGAGAGGAATCTAGATTTGACAGAGAGAGAAGCAGAACAGACAGAGGCTGAGATAATTCAGGAGACAGCAAAGAGAAAAAATATAGAGGTCAGAAGTAGTGGCACAAGGAAGAAGAGCTAAAAAAACACGAGGACTTCTTTAGAGTTTGTTTTTTAGTATCCTACATGACAGCGACAAGTTTTGTTCCTTGTTACACACTGCATGTCTGAGGCGTTACCTCCCTCTTACCTCTGAACAAAATGTGCTAATTGCTTGACACAGTGATAGTCGGTCACAGCAGTGTCTTCTCTTCAGTTTCTTCATGGATTAGTCCGTTTTTTACTTTCACATAAGTGACTTATCACGTTATCTTCTTCCCATGACTGAAGCTGGAATAACACAGCTAGCTCAACCCTTTGAAAACTTTTCCTTTAATGTTACTGTGGTAAAATCAAATCATAAAATCAATTTGCTCACTTTATTTCTTTCTCTTTCTCATCCCACCAGACTTAATCTACTGTATGGTTTTCCTTCTTATCGCACAGTTTCATACAGTTATCCCTTGTTTAATCCAGCTTTTTTTCTCTCTCTCTCTCTCAGGACACAATTTCAGAGGTGGAACCCGAAAAATGAAACTTGTTCTTGTGTTGAGAGACTGTCACAGAGGAGTGTGCTTGGATTTGACCTTAACTGTGCACAAGTTATTTGAACTACTGGTTTCGAAGTACTGTACTGAAGTACAAGTTTGATGTTTTTGTACTTTTTCAGAAAGGTAATTGTAGTATTTCCATTTTATGCTACTTTTATACTTTTACTCCATTACATTTCAGAGGGAAATAATTTACTTTTTACTCCACTACATTTATTTCTCACCTATCGTTACTTTTCAGATTTAGGTTTTACATAAAAAAAACAGATGACAAGCTTATAAAATAAAACAAAGATTAAAGATTAAACCCCTGTTTCACACCTTTTTGCTTTGAGACTCTTCACAAAAAAGAAAGCATTTGGGGTCCTTTGTCACATTTCAGATGTCTAAGAGTTGTTAGCAGTTCCCCAAAGAGTGCTCCCTTCCACACTATGTTTGTTGGCACGTTATCTCTACCAGCTGTTGATCAGTGGCATGGCAGGAAACACACTTGCACAATATAAAACAAAACAGGGACCCACTCGTAACATTGCATCATAGTCCTGCTAGCGGTCAAAAACTCCACAGGGTGCCTTTAACTTTGACTAACCCTGCACACGTGCACGCCTCAGCTTAATGACTCGTTGCTCTGGATACATGTGAAGCCGGATTTAAGGAACTGAAAAAAATGGTCATTGCTCAAATAAGCTTAACTCATCAATTTCCATGAAGTCTGAGAGTTTTGTATCGCTCTCCCTCAGAATTCTCTCTGTTCTTATCTGACAGTGACGCAACAGAAATGAAAGACGTGGTTAAAATATACACTCAGGGTTGGAATCACCACAAGTTGAACAACCACTAATATCAATATGACTTTTTTCGGTCACATAATTGTCAGGACATGAAACACCTATTTTAAGCATGCTTGAACATCTCCTTTAAAACACACGTTCTAAGTTGTGAATACATAGAATCAAATCAACTTTCGGTGTCATTATTACAAAGAGGTACGATCAAAGGTGCTTCAACTCGGTATCATCAATGACAAGCAAAGCATAACTTCATGTGATGTGAAAATCGATTCCCGCCGCTTCTCTCTCTAATCCCCACCCTCACCTCCTCCCTAACTCCCATCTTATCTCCACCTGTCCTTTCTGATCTGTCCCTCTTTTAAACAGCCTCCTTTCTCTGCTGCTGAAATAGAACAGCCTCCCATTGTGTGCTTTACAAAGCAACATTTTTCTGTCCCTTTGGTGTGTGTGCGCCACCGAGCTTTCAGCGCTGGAGATTTGGCTTTAGCTTCCAGAATGCTGTGTTGTCACTCTTTTTTGGATCTGACCTTTCCTTTGTGCTGTTTTGTGGGATTTTGCTCAGCTGCAATAGGCAGTATTAGCCCTATCACACCCTCCATAAACACTCTAATCTCTTCACAAATCAGCTCTGATTGGTTTTAAACAGACTTACAAGGGACTGATGGACACTTGCATTCAGTGAAAGCTATATATGAATTAATGTCAATCCTCATGTATACGTTCCAGAAATTACTTTTCATCTGTGAAATGTTTCTGGTTTTATCCCCAGTATCTAACAATAGCATACCCTCCTACATCTTTTTTTTCAATCCAGATCAGAGGATCAGTGTTTCACAGACACCGAATCAACAAACAATGAAGAGAAGAAATTCTGAAATCAAGAATCACATCTCAAAACCCTCTACTGTGTTTTCTGCACTTGGCTTCACTTTAGATTTTCATCAATTTCCTGAGAGACAGATCTCTTTTAATGGTTCAACAGATGTGATCAAATTGCTGCTGCACCACAACAGAGAGTGTGTCTTAGCAACAGCACAATGACAAGTGTCTCTCTTCATATACTTTCTGTCTCAGGGTCGGGAAATACGCTTATTCATTTTTTGGCTGTGACTTAAGCCCCATTCGGCTTGGATTTACTTCTCTAGAGGGAGTGAGCTGATTTTAACATTACCTGCACTGGTCAGGGATTTAAATCTGGTCTCGGAGAGAATGCCTGGATCATTTTTCACCACCACCCCATCCCAGTAATACCTATAGCTGCAGTTATGTACAGATTTTTCTTTTTCCTCTTGTGCATTTTAGCAGCTCAGTGTGATTTGACTTTTGTCTTCAAATGGAAGTCGAAGTCGCTAATCTTACAGACAGAAGCATGTTATCATCCATCCCAACCTCCTTGGTTTCGCGGACTTTGTCGCTCTTTATACTTTACGTCACCTGACTTGCTAAAGGTTTCTGGCAGAGAGCCAGGTTGGTGGTTTGATCCCCAGCTCCTTCTGTCCACATGTTGAAGTGTCCTTGGGCAAGACACTGAACCCCAAATTGCTCCAGATGCATTGTACCTTGCATGGACGCTGTTATCAGTGTCTATAAATGGATTATTATTATGAATGTATTAATGTGTATGTAGCATTTTACAGTTATAGTTAGCTAAGGGCGAGCTAATTTGAACTATTGTATATACCATTGGAAAATGTTAGCTATAACAGTATATCATATTTTATAAGCTAATCATATATTTGGTATGTAAAATCCTTAATTGCAAAGTAACCAGTAACTAAAGCTGTAAAATAAATGATGTAAAACGTGCAATCTTTCCCTCCATATTGTAGTCGAGTAGAAATATAAAGCAGCGTGAAATAGAAATACTCAAGTTAAGACACACGTACCTCAGATTTGTAATTCAGTACTTGGGTGCAGGAATGCACTTTTTCACATTTAACCACTGAATAATGGTTTATTTGAAAGTTGCATAAAGCACAAGGTGGCCATTCCCATACTGGATGGTGACCAGTCCTGTGCTCGCCTGTCAGTCTGTCTGTCTGTGTCTTATTCATGGTGACGGACCCGGTCGGTGACCGTGAGCCCGCCCCAATTCCCTGGTTAGGGAGTTACCCAGGAGCAGATGGAGGAATCAAAGGCCACATTACACACATACACACACAAAACCAGCTTTACATTATTTACCAGCGCCCAGTAAGCATTAATTCACATGGTCTTGCCAGCTTATCCATTATGAATCATGTCAGCGAACAATGTAGCGTAACAATAGCGTGTAACAACAATACATAACTAGCAAACACATATACACACAAAACATGTTCGACACCATACATTTTCAATCAACAGCAAATTAATCAAATTTTTAATGAAAGTTCTGAATGGTTTTGTCACATCATGTTTGAAAAACGGCAAATGTTTTCTCTGGTGATTGCTTCGCCTCTTGTCTCTGTGTTTCCAGTTTGTCGATCGTAAGCTCTAATAACACATTACAGTGTTGTTTTATATGTGCTGTAGGAGACAGCATTAACAACAGAATGGGAATCCTATATTACAGCCCAGCGTATGGCTCTTACCACCATGTAGTTATCATGAGGAGATGTACACGTCTTGTGACAGGGCTGGCTCAGGGATGTGACGGGGTGTCGGCTTAGGTTTGTTGGATGAGCGCTCTGGCTGTGCGGTGGGGCTATTAGGCAAGAGGTTGTGTGTGTGGGTTGGAGAGGGGATAGGTGCATGGGTCTGGGAACAGGAACAGGAACACACAGTGAAGCACAGGGCAAACGCAGAAGGAACCAAACATGAAAATGAGATGTGACAGAAAATCTGCCTAAGCCACAGAAGTGTTGATTTAAGAGCTGAGGGTTTGACATGAAAGAGGCCAAAGAGCGACAGAGAAAGGGAAGATTGTGACCGCATTGAGCTAAATGGGGTTTCTGTGTATTTTTGTGTGTTTGTGAGCGCAAAATGTGGAACACACAGATAAGGATTGATGTTTTGAACAATCCTTTTCTCTTAAACAAACACTTCATATGTTTTACATGTTAAACATTGGTATTTGGATTGGATTTGGGTAATGGCCGCAGTGAGGTTGCCAGGCGGAGACACCAGGAAGTCATTGCAACAGATCAAGAAATAGTCCATAACAAAACCACCTGTAAAACTTTAACTCGATGTTTTTACTCTTCAGTCGTATGCTAAGCTAAGCTAACCATCCCCCAACTGTAGCTTCATATTTTGACAGACATATATGAATGTGGTGTTGATCTTCTCATCCAACTCTTAGCAGGAAGGCAAGTAAGCGAATTTCCCAATGTGTGGAACTATTCCTTTAAAGGAGAAACGTGAACATAGTTGCGAGCAGAATGGAAAAAGGCCTAAGAGGGCGAGGAGCAACTCAGAAGGAAAAAGGGGCAAAAATGTCAGAGGACACATCTCAACACTGAGATTCAATTTTCTTGTCCAATGAAAGAAAGGACCGAGGGCCTTTAGTGCCCCCAAATGAAAAAGGTTTGAGGGGAAAAACAAAGAACTTTCTCTTTCAAAGACAAATATTCTCACTTGGTTGCGTGCTGCCACTGGTGGAGTAACAGTTTTAAGTTCAGAGGAAGATGAAGTGCAGTAAATTAGCATGCACCACAGTCACTGTAGATAAATCAGATGAAATGCCTTTTACATAAACACAACAAAAAATCCTGAAAAACAGTTAATATGCAAAAAGACTAAGCTTAGCTTTCTCTTCCTCACTCTCTGTTGATTTCCAAAGCACACCCTCTGTCTTCAAACATCCTCTGTACTTCAGCCTTGCCAAAACACACACATGCACACGCACACTCACCACGTCAATGATTTGTAGCAGCGTGAGGCCGAGTTCCACCACGATGGCTGCAGAGTCGTTTTGGATGGGTCTTTCCAGCCGATTGTAGTTCACCATCAGGTCCCGGTACAGCTTCCTCTGGTACACACCGCCATGACAACCTGGAGAGATAGAGGGAGAGGAACAGCACCAGTGAGACAAAGGGAAGGATGAAAGAGGGGAAGGAGGTAATGGATAGAAGTGGTTTGAGGTGTAAGACAGCAGAGGAGGGAGAAAAAGAAGACAAGAATAGCAGTAGTTACAGGAGTAAAAGGGAAGGGCGGGAAGAAACAGGTGAGAGAGCAAATAATGGAAGAATGAAATGGGAGGTGTAAAGAGAGAAATAGGAGGTGGGAGGAACTGAAACATTTTAATTCTACTGTTTACGTCTTACATCAAAGACTCAATCAACCCAACATTTTAATAAAACAGTTAAAATGTTCTCCCACACATATTCCCACACACTCCCTCTCTCTCTCTCTCTCCTAAAGATTTCTGCAGGTATTACTGCCTCCAGCGCTGTGGAGTCTGGATCTGTGGTTGCTCCTGCTGCCCCCGTGTTCCTGCTCGACCGCCAGTGTTGCTATTGCTGTTGTACTGTACTGCTTTATGTTCTC
>JAVQJL010054690.1:0-27189 GCA_036024295.1 Nannoperca obscura | reverse complement strand
CACACACACACTCATGCACACACACACATACACACACGTTAGACTAAATTGTCAGTGAGAGGACTCGGGATTTAGCCTACTTTTCTTCACAGTACAGCTGGAAGGATGTCGACGTATTTACATGCCCGCACACAAACCTCCAGGGGGAGGTCCCTTTTGATGTAAGAGTTCCCTTAACAAGCATGGCATCGCATATTAGCTAGTTATCTTTGTGTAAAAGCATGTTATGTTGACGTGTGTGTGTGTGTGTGTGTGTGTGTCAGTCAGTGCATTGCAAGTTTGCATGAGGGCATGTCACATTCATTTACTGCACCGTCATCTATGAAGAAGCAACGTGACGTGGCAGCTCCTCAGACAAATCTGCACATTGTCTGGTCACAATGTGTGATCCATCTTAACAAAAGCATCCTGTGGAAGATGAGTCACTATCAGCTGCCCCCAGGCGGTTCAGCAGGCGGCAGGGCCCAGATGGCAGCGAGAGGTGGCAATTTGAAAATTAAGGATTTCAGTTCTCAGAAATCTTATGATGTGATGTAAGTCAATTGCACACATTGGCCTCTGTGCTTTTTCCTGCTTGGGTGATCTGTGATTGCTTTACGCCAAATGAGAGCAAAGAGTAAAAAATAAAAATGCTCTCTCCGACATTATTAAAGCTGTTAAATATAATGCATGTCACGAGAAACATTGTATACATGGATAGTTTTCTCTTTGATGTTTGGATATAAATCATGTTTCTTAGAAAAAATGTCTCCAGTCTTCAAAACAATGTTTGGTTTCTTAATCAGAAGTCCTTGTAGAGGCATATATACATCTACAGTACTTAGCTAGCAAACATATCACATCTGTGCCTCTTACTTAAAGGGGCACTGCTCAGATTCCATGTCACATTAAGCACTAGCTGCTGTGGCTCAAAGAGTTGGGATGCAGCGCCACATTTGGCCAGTAATCAGTGACAACATTCAAATTCAGGGACAATGTACTGTAATATATTACGTGCAATAAATTCCTGTCTAGTATGTTTTCAATGGCCTGCTCAGCTCCTCAGAATTTAAGTGGCCACTATCTTCAGGGGGGGTCGCCAAACCTCTGTCGTCTCCATCACTAAGACAAAATGTCACCTTTGACCTTGGCCTTCATCTTGATGTTTGCCTTGCCTCACCCGTCCTACCTCTTATTTTTATTTTTAAATTGCAGTAAATTGACAGATTCAACACTGACATTTAAAAGCTGGGGAGGTGTAGTAGAACTGAGGTGTATCAAAAGGTGAAAACATGAAAGAAAACATCATCTTCTTCACTGAACTTTGAAAAACTATTCCCGGTCTTCTTCTCTCATGTTTGGGTTTTTAACATACTGTAGCTTCCTTCTTTTATTTATTTTGTTCCACCTTCTCACCAAAACACATCTTTTCCCCTTGTTGCTCTGCACTTAAGCACCTCGAAGCAGACCAGGATCTTTCTGTGAGCTCCCCTCTACTCTTTTATATATTTACTCCACTGTCACGGGGTGCAAACACTTAATTTCACCTTTTCTTCCCGTAACGTACTTTATCCATCAGCAAGGTCATTTCCACCTTGATAAGTTATCATGTCAGTAGCACCTGTACAGAACAGCCTTGTCTTTGAGGCCATTACACTGCCGGCAGGAAGAAAAAACCCAAATGCAACACAAGAAGACTGTCTAGCGTAGCTTGTCAGTTAAAGCAATGCTGCCTGAAAATGTTCTGCTAACATGTTTAAACAGGTGAAATTGAATACTTTGCTACACAGAGAGACTGATTAGTCTGTCTGTTCCCTTTAGTATGTTCTCAGATTCATAATCATGCATCACCCTGGAGGTGATGTATGTTTCCCTCGTGTGTTGTCGAACCCCAGAACAAATAAGAATGCACTGGAGTTCCTTGTTCCTTGTGGTGAAGGCTATGCACTTATTGCCGCCACTGCATGTTTGAATAACGCCACTGGAAAGACGGTGGGGCTCGACCCCATCTCTGACACAGGGTCGTCGCCATTATGTCACTTTGTACTGTGTATCAGCGATAAGATCATTGCCATGTGCCACTTCCTCTGTCCAAACGGTGCTTTAGTATTCAGGCAGTGCACACTGCCAGTGAGCCATGACTAATAGGAGCTAGGTGCCACCCCGAGTCAAGCTTTAGAGCATGTGGCCCATATTTGCATATTTTTCGCCACCTGGTATGATATCTATCTCGGCACGGTGATGTTTGTTATTGGAGAGTAAGCCCTCTGATATTTCAGCGGCCTTTTCATAATCTTTAGATTTGTGTGTGGGGAGGGGAGGTGGGGGGGGAGC
Source organism: Nannoperca obscura (assembly GCA_036024295.1). Classification (NCBI taxonomy): domain Eukaryota; kingdom Metazoa; phylum Chordata; class Actinopteri; order Centrarchiformes; family Percichthyidae; genus Nannoperca; species Nannoperca obscura. The sequence goes on along the minus strand of JAVQJL010054690.1, from coordinate 24,876 downwards.
TTGGAAGCCTTAGAAATGACAAGACGAGGATTTTCCCATTTCTTCTCACTGTCGGTCTCACCGTACGCGTATCTTAAAAAGCCAAGTTATCACACATGCAGCCTTAAAGATGGATTTTTTGACAACCAAGAAATGTATGCTCAAGATAATCATTTGTGTGTAGTAGTAATAATACTTTACCATCACTTGTCCACAAGTTTGTGGACACAAACAAAAACATATTTCGGGGATTGGTTGGCTCTGTAGTAACTGTACTTGTTTCCTAAAAAAAACAGTAATTAGGGCGAGTAAATAATACGGAAGAAGGCAAATTGGTAGTGAAAAAAGACATGATTCGAGAGTGGTCTATGAAATGTGGAAATATATGGAGAACTGCTGAAATATTCTCACATCATTGGCAGTTTTCAACAATGTAATGTGCAATACTCGGTTTTTTTTCCCAGCGTTCCTTCCACATAATATGTGAAAATAGCGCCGGGTGTGATTACACGGCGTGCGTGGGATCGCCACAAAAAGAAGAAAGTGAGCCCCCCCCACTGAATGTTGTTTTGTTTGCGGAGGAACGGGGAAACACAGACACGGAGCTGGAGAAAGATGTGGCACCGAATCCGATTGTTGCCCTCCATCACCAGCGGGACCTGGCTGTTGGATTGGCGTGCCACCCGAGCTCTGCGGAGTGCTCAGTCATCCGCCACCTCCAAATAGTGCAACACCACCACCTCTCTCTACAGTCTGCTTCTGATGGATAAACACAATGTCATCATGTAAACATATCCTTCTCCTCCTTTGCATTTCAAAGCCTCTAGCAATACATCTCCCCAGTCTGCTCATGTAAGAGGGGGCTCTCAGCTCACCTTTGATTTGTGGCCATGTTTTTCTCTTTGGCCTGTCACCAGGAAACCGTTGCATTGACTGATTGAACTTTGAAAGACTAACGTTCATGTCAGGCCAGCCACGGCAGAGAAAGTATTAAGGCTAACAGGGAACAGAGCAGGAAGTAAGCTTTGTGTTCACTGAATTCTTATTTTGCAGACAAATGTCTGGCGGCATGCCAATTTCTTCGCATTAAGGAATCATTTTATTTTGCAGAGACTGAAGAAACTGCAACAGAATAAATAGCACATTTTGCGTGCAGTCTTCTGCATCCTTTTCTGTGATTTAGTCTCAAATTACAGCATTGGTTTGGTGCCAGCCAAGGCTTAGAAAGAATTCTCTTCTCCAGAGTGCTGCCCTGAGAGTGAACACCCCCCCACCCCCCCACCATAAGAAAGCATGTCTGAATGGAGATACAGGCCTTGCCATTTAAACATTAATAAGGCAGTTTTATAAACCCAGGGTGGTTTGACTGGTGGAACTTCCTCCCCCTTTATTCCACCATCAAAAGCTCCCCCCCTTCTTTCCCTGTCTCTCTTGTCATTTATCAAGCAGCACCATAGGCCTGTTTGGCTTAATAAGTCTGTTTGTCTTTGCACTCGCAGGGTTTGCTCCCCCTCAGCAATCCTCCACAGCAGAAGTGGGAAAGAATACCTTGGGGGTCGAAGCTTTAATTAGACCCCACTATGGCAGACCTGTGTGAGACGCCAGTGCTGGATTTCTGCATTTGATTGCATCTGATTGCATGTTGTGAGTTTTCCCCACCAGGTTTGGAAAGCTACCATGAGTATACAATCTAAACTTCTTTTCAAGTGTAATTTACCACTGGATTTCATCACACGACGGCTGCGTCACGTTTCAGGGCTGCTTCTTTGAAGGAAGATGGAGGCTCTACAGAGGATTAAACATAGTGTCATAAGGAGTTCTGGCCCTAAGCAGTGACTTGTACACAGTGCATTTTGGGATATTGAGGACAACAAAAGGGTAACACCAGTTGTGTCCTCACATTTCCTGGTCACATTTAAAAACAAAAACTTTTTTAGTAGCCTAAACCTAAACAGATTCAAGACCAAGAACACAAATCCAGGTACCCGGTAGCATTTCCTGGTCTGGAAACAACAACAACAACAACAACAACAACAAGAAGATGTTGGCAGCGACATGTAGACAGAAAATTCATTTCCTCAGGACCATGTAGCAGTATATAGATGTCATGTTCAGGAGACCTGAACTAGAATCCAGCATTATTTCCCCCTAAAACATGCAGTGTTTTGAGGTCATCGGGGAAACGTGACCTTTGATTCTCACCCGTCTCATCTGCCGTTTTGTCGTAGCAACGCGAGACACTTTCTTTTTTTTCTGCATTCACTGTATGTTTTGCTGGTTTACCTCTTTGGAAATAGACTTTGATTGGATGTCAGCATTCTCAGTTCCCCATTATTCATTTTTTCTTCTGCAGCTTTCAGGGTATAATAGTCCACCTAAATGTTGTCTGTGATCTTGCTGTATTCATACTGCATGTTTGCCTTTGGTCGGGTTTTGATCGATAATCTTCTTGTGAAGTTCCCGTGTGTGGAGGTAACAGATCCAAGCCTATTTAAGTTTTCTAAGATCAGTATTGACTCTGGCCACGGGGTGGCTTCACTTTTTTCTGCCTCTCTCGCACACAAACGGTTTCTCATATTTCCTCTTTCTTCCACAAATGTCTTTTACAACTTAAGTAGTCTCTTTCTCTCTTTCTCTTTCTGTTTCTCTGATGGAAGCAACTTTGAGGTCCAGCCAGAAGAAACAGTAATTATTAGTTTTTTTGCTAGTGAACATGAATTGTACTATTTTAATGATGCTCTTTTTTTTTTAAAGGAAAAGCACAGCACACACATTGGCCATTAACCAGCGTCTGGAGGTACACTGGGTCGTGCCCTTATCTTTGAGTGATGCTCTCAGATCTGTCATTGGAGAATTGGAAAAACAGATGGGTCAAAACAAACATTGGGCTTTAACACGAGAGACTAACACTGTTAGTTTTCCACGAGTCTGTGAGTCAACGCTGTTTTATTTAAAGCACAACCATGATCGTTCCATAACCTGAACCTCATGTGTGTTATTGTAACCACGATGATGAAGTGCTTAACAAAGGACCTTAAAGTAGTTATTTGAACCCAAACCATGGTCTTTCTCTAAACCTAATGCGCTTTGCCATGAACCTAATTCAATTTACTGCTGTGTTTTTACAAAGGCGGTGTAGGTGGTTACATGACCATCTCAAGGGGTTATTATGGGAACAGTGGTGGGGCATTCAGAATTCTAGTCAGGGCCCCAGAAATCTTTACCAATGTTTAATTTAGACAAAAGGTCAAATCTATGGCATCACACCAGAGGGGCTGCCCTTATCTGCTGTTGCCTCTCGCTGTTGTTAAGGCTGATAAGAGGGTTATTTTTATAATGACATGTCTCTTCCTACTGCTTGAAAGCACATATACAGGCAGCTGACACAATCAAAATAACACCTGTATGTAATGCGCTACAAGCTGTAGAAAGATAGTACTTATTGCATAATATATATATATATATATATATATATATATATATATATATATATATATATTGACACAGCTCCCAAGTCTCACACCTCCACATGTTCTTTATCACTTCATTTTTTATTACGGAGTTCGATATGAGAGGTCAAAGAGGGCATCAAAAATTGAAAACTTGAAGCTTCTCTTGGACTGAATAGCAGGAGATAATTGTCTCTTGCCTAAGCAAGTAGATTACTCTAGGTGGATCCTGGACCTAAGACACAGAAAGTAAACTTAATTGTCATTTGACACTTACCCTTTTCCCCTTTCATTAAACCAACCAATTGAGAATCAACGTAGAATTGAAAGAGACTTTCTTCACAGCAAGTGGTCTAATCAAGCTGCGCTCTTGTGTCTTCCAGAGATGCAGTGTCTCTGATCTAATTCAATACTTTAATTACCACTTTCTGTAGGCAAATCATAAAGTTCATTCATTCGCTGGGTTCAGTTTATGATAAATTCACATTCACGTACTCATTATTTCTAAGTTGTTGGAAACCACAACTGCATTCTGCTCCCAGACAACAGGTGTGGAATGGCCTGTATGTAAACTGTCACTCCCACTCATTTATGAATGTGTTTTCCCATTTCACATTCCCATTCCTTATCCGTGAACTCTTCACTGATGGTTTGTAATGGTTCTTTTGTAACTAATCTGTTTGGTGCAATCAGTGTGTTTGCCCATTTGGTTTGGTTAATTTAGGGTGCTGTGGAATCTGTTAATCAAACTCCATACAATTCCATGGTGTGTGTGTGAGTGACCAAGCCAAGATCACTTGAAAGGGAGGGTCTCAGTCAGCTGCCAAGCAAACTCTGGTTCTCTGTTGCGGTTTGTTTGTGGTGTGAACGCAACCATGGGTCTCTGTTAGTATGGGACTTTCAAATACTTTCAAAAGTAGCTATGATCATTTGGTGACCATGTTAACAAGAATGCAGGTCAGCGCGTGAGTGGAGGGAGTTTCCCTGATACTTTAGGAAGTAAAAATGTGTTGATTCTGAGGTGTGACCTTGTGACCAGCTGCATGTATTTCAGAAGTTCTTCACTAAAAAGCTAACAACCACAGAGGAAATCACAATACAGGACGCCTCTTTATCAGTTTCTACTTGTCCATCATTGATTATGACATATGAGGTCCTAGTCTCTGCTGATAAGACATCCACCTGTTTTCGTGAATTATTTGTGACCACCAGTGTGGATAGATTAATACATAAAGCACAGAAAAGTGCATTAAGACTTGTTAAAGTGCTAATGATGCAGGATAATTACCCAAACTGTCCAATGAATAAGTTACCTGTCAGTCTACATTACTTCATATTGACATCTCTTTGTTCATTGTAATAAGTCCGTGTTACAACAACTGAACTGACCTACAGGTGTCAAGGTCTTCTCGTACCTTACTGTCGTGTCATTGATGTATTTGCAGATATGATCTCCGGCAGAGTTCTAGTGGATTTTGTGGTGTGACAAGCACACAGTGCTATGATTGTTATAATTGGCTGCATTTCTCAAATCATTATTAAATCTATTCTTTCTGAAAACTGTCACCTAAGTCTGGGCCCTTACCCAGCCACTTTACTCAATTGTCAAATGGGTCATCTGACATACTTTTCTGCTGCCATTAAAACAAACATTATTTCCCTTGTGTCTTGTCTCAAGCACACGCACGGCCATCAGCGGGGAGCTAGATTACAGGTTTCAGGAAGAAATGTCGGCACAAGTCGCGTTTCTTCCATTTAGCTGTCTCGGCTCCTGGCACAGGTTGGCTTGTGAGACGGGAATTTGTTGCTGCATTTCAAGGACAGTGCTGCATCAGGAGACGTCTGTGGGAAAGGAGAAACTGTGATCGCTGGCAGGTAGCTCTCCAAGGGGGAAGCAATGGGTTTCGCGACTTTCGCAAATTAGCCCCTTCAGACTGGGAGAGTTGAGGGCTGTTGAGATATCACAGGTTTGTGGAAAAACGGAAAGGCTAATGGTGAGAACAAGAGGAGGCACATGTCTTCAGGGTAGCTGGTTATTATACTGTCATTCTTCATGGCCCCGGTCAATAAGTCAGATGGTCAGTCAAACATAAAGCCAAGCCTCAGCTCATGTGCAAGTACCTTCTAATAATGTTGACAGGTTTAGAAGAAAAGTGTTGAAGAAAAGAAAGTTGAAAACACCGTCACGTTTTGTGATTAGCCAATAAGCATCAAAATATATGATCTATTAAACGTTTTCTGTGTGCGCGGCACGGAGGGGACTACAACTGTGTTCAAATACAATGGCAACGAAGCTGAACCTTGGACTTTGGGTTAAAACTACAAATTTAGGTTGGGGGACCTACGTCCTCATGGTTACATTAATAACCTAATGATCGTCGTCATGGTCGAAGGTTTTGTTGATCATTAATATGGCTGCAAGAGGCTTGAACGTAAACAGATTTCATTGTTGGGCATCTACTGGAACAACGTTTGTTGTTTTGATTCATTTTAAGGGGGTTTCTAGTAGCTTCTACTATTACTATTACTATATATATATATATATATATATATATATATATATATATATAAAAACACACACACCATCATACTGTGTTGTTAGCTCATTATAGGTGTTCAGGTCTTCAGTATAGTCAGTATAACATATACCAAGACACCTATCAGCGCTCAGCTGATAATAATGCAAAACATCCAGAGGGACAAATAGAGTGGCTTCTCATCTCTGCTAAAATCTCAACCAGCATTATTTGTGTATGGTGGCGTTTTCACATCGCCGCTGCCTTGTCGCGTCTGCAAACAGAAGCCTCCCCGAGCGGCCTTGACTGTCATTTCATGCTTTGCTAGTTGAATGGGGTTGATTGGTACAATATGTTTGCACACTAAAGTCACTGCATTGTCCAAAGCTGCCAAACAAATTGAACTGGGGATGTAGCAAATGTATCCATCAGAACAGCTCTCTATTTTAGCCTCGAGCCATGGCTGATTGATAGCTGCAGAAGCAGGATTGTGTGTGTGTGTGTGTGTGTGTGTGTGTGTGTGTGTGTGTGTGAGTGTGAGTACATACTATGGGGGGGCGATGGACACTGAAACAGATAAAAATAGTGGGTGAAAATGTGAAATGACAATTGTAATGCCTGCTTCTTATCACACCAGGGAGGCCAGGAAACAGATGTGACAGGTGTCGGACCGAGACCTATAGGAAGCCATTGAAATGGCAGCTAAATTGGAGGAGGTCTGTGTGTGTGTGTGTGTGTGTGTGTGTGTGTGTTTCCTTGGGGATGATTCAACCCAGGGTTTCATGTGATCAGCCTGCCAGGGCACAGGGAGTCAGAATATGAAAGATTGTGAAGCAGAACCCTCTAAAGCTCACATTCTCTTGTTTCAAAGCAGCTTTGTGATGTTAAACCAACCTTTACCTGACCCGAACCTGACAGGGTCGTTTGTGCATTATTAAATATGGCTAAATGAGCTTGGATTCGTTGGTTGTCATTCTCTGAGAGTATGAGCACGGCACTACAAGTTGGACAGCAATCAATCAGAGATATTGATTTTGGAGAGTTTCCTGCTGTCATGTCGGATTAATATGGATTAGTCACACTGTGCATCTGAACAATGTAGTTAGTCAGTCGGCTGGTTCGGTATGCTGAATTATAAAGAAAAAGGCTTTAATAAGCATTTTGTGCCTCCGACAACAGTGTACTGAAATAGCTTTGATGTTTTTATCCGGCTCTGCCGTTCTGATGCAGTGCTCATGATGCTGTGTGACATGCATGATAATATGATTAATCAATCACAGATAACTTACCAAACATGTCAGTGTTGGCTCTTCCGCATTGTCTGAATGAAAGAAGTTGTCACTTTTCACATCATGTAATGAAGTGATTAATATTGGCTGACGTGTGTGTTGTTAGGACTGTGTACAGACTATTAACACATTATGTTCATATGAACATAAAACACATTCAGTTCTGTCCTCCTGAATGCTTCCATTAGACCAGTGGGTTCACGTCAGCGTGAAGCATAGTGTCAGTTCGCATTGCACCTTCTGAGTGTGCTATGTCAGTGATGAGGTTGGTGTTGATGTTACAGTGCCATCATTTTCTGCTCAGTCTATTGACTCGTCTGCTTTCTGGCATCGTGTGACTTCAAGTACGACGGATGAGTAAGCCATTAACCTTACGGACATTCCCAAGGCAACATTCCCCTTATTTTGCTTTACTTGTGACCGCAGCAGTCCCCAGAGAAAGGGCTTCCTCCTATCTGCTGTATAAAAGAATACAGATCCCCCCCATGATATCTACACTGCAACGCACACAGAGACTCGCAGATGGCTTTCCCCATCTCCTCCATGCTTTCTGCCAAGTACAGAAATGTTTTAGAAGGATAAAAATGGACCCAAAAAAATCCCTGACATAAAGAACTTATAAACTCTACGTAATCCACATAAGCACTGAATTATACTTAAGAATATATTATTTTTAATTCTAATTAAACAAAAGGCACTTGGTTTTGAACAATACAGTGAGCTGCTTGGGTTCTACAGGTAGATAGCAGATGGTGAATGGGTCTACATCTCTGGAACACCAGCGTAACGTGCATGGTCCTCTGTTTTTCTTGCTTAATTAATTTCTAGTAATGACCTTCAAATAGCTTTCTTTTGTGTTTTATTAACCCCATATAAAGGCAGTAAAAGATATTTAAGTGCATATAAAGCATCAGCTGACGACTTGTAAAACCGCTCACATGCCTGTACGTGTCAGTATAATGATACACCCTAAACCAATAAATAAGGAGACATCTCAAAATCATCTTTTTAAAACTTCTTCGCACACATCTTTGGACATTATGCTTTGATAGTCTGAACTGGGTAATTGTGTGTAAAGAGTGGCTAAGATTAAGCTTTGGCTGACCTTTACAGTGATAAATAGCCTGTCCCTGCATACCTCTTTGATTATGTTAGCAGACTAAATGAGACACAATTTTTTTTAACTTGCTGTTGCTTTTGAAAATGTGGTTTGTGCATCTTTTTGAGTTGTTGGACGCTTGGGAGGAGAGGGTTAATGGGGGTAATGTTAGTGTTTTTTGTACAGTTATTTACACTTTTGAGTGACTGATATTCTTTCCTGTTCGCTTGTCAACTGCTCTCCCCGCTCCCCCTCCACCCCCACCTCCTGTGCCCCTTATCACACTGTGCTTTTCTTTCCACTAATCTGTTTTAAACCTGTGCAAAGCCTAAGGCAGTCTTGTACATAATGTTTATTAGATTGGCAAATAACCCCACTTGCTCAATCAGGACAACTGGTAAAGTACAATAAAATAAATTACCAACTTTACTGAAATCTACTGCGAGCTAATTGTGGTGAACTCAGAAATCCCACAGAGGTCCTTCCTAATTACAGAACTCAACTCTTCTTTTTTTCTGCTTAAACAAAAGAAGCAAGAATCATATGGTTTTTATCACTTCCTGTAATCTTAATGCCTTTGTAAGTAGGGCTTTAAATCCAAAGCTGTTGGATATTGACTTTCCCCCCTAATCTGTTCTCTAATGAAACCAAGGCCTCTTTAAGTAAATTCACCCGAAATATACAGGGTTATGTTTTTCCTTTTTTCTTACTCCCAGCAACAGCCACACAGTGTATCTACCAACACCCTCTAGGCTTTCTTGATGCAACTGCCTCTCAGCTGGAAAAATGTGTGACAGGCTCTGAAATGGGTTTGAGTGGCAAATTGAATTAGAGTAGGATGCAGAATATGCCAGAATGGCAGGTGTGCGGCTGTCTCTGTGTGGACAGCCTCGATTGGCAGCATCTGTGACAGCCAGTGTTGCTCATTCTGGCTGCTGCTCCACACTAAGTGCCGACAGTCAACATCTCTCTGACTAGTGTATGAGATCAGCATGACCAAAAAATAAATTACTGGACAGCCAGATGAACTGAGCCAGATACACACTTACAATAATAATTGACTTTTCAAACAGCTATACCGAATAACAGCCCAACATAAGCACTGCAAGCTACGCAATCAACACGTTAGCACAAGTACATTATTTTCATATAAAGGTGACACATCAGGTAAACTCAGCCAGTGTGTTCACAGTCAACAACCTTGTCAGCAGAGAGCAGGACACAACTTACTTAATGTGACTTTCAGTAGAGGTATATTGCAAATTAATAATGGTCTGTTAACTACTGCCACTCAAAGCTTATGAGATCTCCCACAACGTTCGTTTGAAAGAGAACTGATTGTACACCACTTGTTTTCATTCCAAACCTCTGTATCCCTGCCCACATAACCAATGTTTTCAGTGATTCTGAATAAACCGGTCTTCATCCTAAGCCAGAAAAATGGCCACATCCACAGACATAACACAGCATATTTGCCAGTGGCTTCAGGCGTGGATGAGATTGACACACCTGTGCAGGTTGTTGCAAGTCAGCCTACATTAAAAAACAACTTTGATTTTACTCAAACCCAATCGAATGGCTAACATGCAAGAGTACCATGGTAAACATCAGGCCATGGTGTCATAAATCTATGGCACCATAAGACCAGCAAGCACATTGCAGCTGTCCCCCAAACTTGTTAAAACCTTGTAGAACCCAAAAGGCCCACTGAAGCTATTTTTACCGTTTAACTTGACATGACATGCCCTTAAGGCCATTTCTCTACCCCCTTCTTCTATACCTAAACAGGTTAAAACAGGGTGGAAATGTAGGTCTGTTATTTTGTAATGAGACTACAGCATAGATTTAGCTTTTTGGCATTACTTACAGTACCATCAGAACATATACCCATCAACAAAGCTGATGTCAGTTTGAACATCAGCTACAACAATGTGTATTTGGGCTGACACCATTTGTTTTTGTGCATATTTGTATCTTGGATGACAATTGAACGTGCGAAACAATGTGTGAGAGCTTTGTGAAGACAAGACGATGTCTTTCGTAAAGGCTGAGTCAGCTGTAGGAACCGTTACAGAAATGAATTTGTTTGGTTGTCTGTGAGCTCGTCCTCTTTCGACATTGGTGATTCTGCACCAAATGAATCACTGGTCTGTTAATACACAACAAAAAAAACACAAAATATTTAATGTGTTGACCTGTTAATTGTGAAAATATGAAGTTATTTACCTCTGGTGTACCTCCATATGGGAATTCCCAACTCCAGTAAATCAAAATCAAAAGCATAGGATTAAGATATCAGACGAGAGCTCACAGTGCGGCCTACAGGCATATCATAAGGAGGGAAATTTAAATGAATCCACATCTAGTCAAATACATTCACTTGTAGTTAAAGTACACAAGGCCGTGGATGATCCAGTCTCGGGTGAAGCTAAAAGTACACAATTCGGTTCCGCTAAGGGACCACATACACAGGCTGCAGAGCTGAAGCGCATTGATCTGAGAGCAGAAAAGTCAGAGATAGACCTATCATTAATAGTTTGTTTTGTATCCGAGCTGAACAACTAAAGTTTCCATTGGATTTTAATTGTTTTGTCCCCCCCAGGAAAATGCACCTCGCTGTGCAATCAAGCATTCAAGTTGGGATTTCTTACGTGTGAAGCTTGCAGAGCAGTATCTTCATGTGCTGTCAGCACTTAAAAAAGAAAGCTTCAAAAAAAGCTGCCAACCGCCCAAGCTGGACACCAAGTAGTTCGACTTCTATTATTATTGCCGTTCCTAACAACCCAAGACAAATTGGATCTTTGTAACATCATGGGAAGTATGGTTGAAAGATGAAGCATGTCCTATGAAGTCATACTCGCTGTGCGCTCCCTTGATGTGCTACAATTTATTGCGCCATAGATCCCCATCTAATTTATCACAGACCATCATGTGACTGTGTTGGCTCATCATTGCGGTCCAAGGAAACCCTCACCATATTGCATGAAGTAGGCTGTGTATGCTTGGGGAATTCTCTCAATCCGCTTACCAGAGGTCTGTACCAGTGAAGTTATCCTCAGCGTGGAGCATATGCTGGCTTTTTTTCCCTGTGATACTGCAGTGGGAGAGCCACATCTGGCTGTGCAGTCATCTCAACAGCAATTTCCCTTGCAATATGGTATTCAAGGGTTGGTTAAGACCGTGTCTTATTTTTGTATTTTTTTCTGACATTCTCATTGTTATCTGGCCTCATTTTCATTTTATTACACGTTTGGAAAATGTCATATTGCCAGAATAAAATGTGAAAATGTTCTATCTGTTCTGTTGCTACACTAAGGGGAGCTATGTGTAACTGAAAGTAGAGCTGGAAAGTGTTTTTTGAGTAATGATTCAAAGTTATATACTTTTTACACTTAAATATACCACAAGGCAAAATGTCAATGATCTAATTAGCCTTTCTGAAAGTATACAGATATCATCCTTCTTCAAAGAGCAATTAGGTTCTGAAGAACCAAATGTTTAAGTGTCCATTTTTAGGTCAACCTATCAGTCAGGTTTAAAGAGATATCATAATGACCACCATCCCCAAATTTTAAAGCCGAGTGCTCCAGTTCCTGGGTTGAATATCCCACCTTTCACCGTGCTTCTTGGGGAAATACGATCCCAGTGGAAGCAACTCAGGATGCTTATATTAATGCCTGCCTTTTGTGGAGAATGTGAAGTGTCTCATGATCAAGCATGGTAATTGGCTCACACAAATAACACTGCTTCTACAACCCGATTGTCACCGTTAGCTGCTCAGCTGCAGATGACTCACTGTGTCATTTTGTGGGACCAGCCGATGCAATATCTGCTAACCTTTTCTTCATAATCACTGCTTTGTAGCTGAATGTCATAAGCTTAATTTGAACATGGGGGAGGCCACTTACAGCAAAAGCTGACAATTAAAGATTCAATTTTGGAGCAGATTTAACTCCCTCTTCTCAAGATACAATGTTGCAGGTACGGTTTGGACAAAGGGCTGGGCCACTATTTTTATCATTTGTGTACTGAATCTATATATGATTACAATTTTACTGAATTTAAATCACCTATAATCACTTCACTCATAGGACTCTAAAAGGAGGTGTCAAAGCTTAGAGTTTGTGTGCTTGCTTCCAATGTAGATCATTAAGTCCAAATATGGGAAATGAAGGGGGCGGGGGGTCAGTCAAGCAGAAACATACCCCTTTTTAATATTTCCTTAATGCAACAGTAATTCTTAAAATTGCTACCAAGGCACACATTAGAAAAAGTGAATAAAACCTAAACGTCTTGAAAACTTAATGTATTACTGCATTGGTTTCAGCATTGATTCTTCTTGCTTGAATGTATTTCATTTCCTGTAGTTGAAAAGCAGATGCTAAAGAAATATGCTCAAATTGGTTCATTATTTATGAGTCTATGACAGCACACATTTCCCAGAGCATTCCTAAATGTGTGCTGGCTTTGTCCCTTTCGAGTGCCTCTGAATGTTTTCTACTTGGAATGAACCCCAGACCCATATTTGTTCAGCATTTTTTTTTCCCAGATTGGGAAGACTTGACTATAATAACAAAATAAAGGTATAATGGGGAGGGGCATCCTGGCAGATCAGTGGTTTAAGATTTATGGTTGTAGACTTCTGTTGCATGCCATCTACCTTTCTCTCCCGTGGTTCTTGTCGCTCTCTACTGGCAATCTGTCCAAAAACTAGCAAAATACCAAAGCCGTGTTTTGGTTCCTCACTTCTTTATGAACACATCAAAATATAGTTTGCAATAACGATTGCAGACCTAGGACAGACATTAGCTGAAACCGAGTTGGGGCCCAATAGTTTGCTCTGGCAAAAGGAGGAGGTCTGGATATTGCCTCAGCTGAACTTGTTAAAGCGGTTGGCTTTTTTCGGGGTGGCTTTGCAGTGCTCCCTCCCCCTGCAGTCTAGGGAATTGCTGCCACCTTCAAGTGCAGCAAATCCTTAGACGTAAGTGTGTTAAGCCCCGTGTGCTTTGCCGAGGGTGGAAATGAAGACAGGCTACCACTATGAAGAATGATGACTCCGTCAAGAGGCAGCTGTCCTATTTTAAGCAGGCGACACCACAATGTGCTGTTTGACTCTGCCATTCCCTCCCTCTGTATTCTTTTGTTCTTCTTTCTCCTTCCCTCTATCTCCATTTTTGGCATGGCGAGGATGGACATTTTTGAGATTGGGGTAAATAAAAGTCACAGGATGTGAGCAGAGCCTCAAAGTCTGTGTAGTTCCCCTCAAACATCTTCAAGGATGGAAATGTTATTGATGCATGTTAAGTCCTCTGGGGGTTTCACTCAAAGGACATTTGGGGCTTTTCATCCCTGACATGAAGGTGGAGGGAAACATTATTGAGGCTCCGCAACATGACAGAGGTTTCTCCTTTCAGTGGGAGGCTTGAAAGGGAAGAGTCGTCTTTCTCCATCCTTTAAGAGAGAAGCCTCGTAATTGGCTGAAATAGGTGCTCTTTTCTTTATGCTTACTTCTTGAGTTAATTGGTATTTATGAAGTATTTATGGTCTATCTTTGCCGGTGTCAGCTCCTCACACAGCAGAATATATATATATTTTATTTATTTTATACAGAGAAGAATATTTTTTTCAAACTTTTCCTTTCCCTGGAAGAAATGTCTTTTTATCTTTCGATTTTACACATTTATAAATTCAGCGGAGTCATGCATTGTTGCACTTACATAACAGCCCGAGCAGGACCACGGTGGTGGTGTTACTGTGAGGTTTCATCTGTGAAACGGTCATCCCATCTGTGATGGTGACTTGATGTAGACACCCTCCTGCTAATAAAGACATTTTATCATGCAATAAACCCATATAGACAATAAAAATAAAATGAGCAATTGACTATTAACTTATGTATCAGTGCAACAAGGATTCCCCATCACAAAAACAGGGTGGCTGCCCTTCTCTATAGAGTTAGCAGTGGGTCAGTTGGTTGGTCCACCACTTTGTTCCAGATTCAACTCCACAACGGTGGATTGAACTACATCAACTGTCAAATGGATCACCAGGAATCTTTGCACAGACATTATTGATCAATGATGGATGAATCTTCATGACTTTGTGAACCCCTGACTTTTTCTCTTGTGCCACCATGAGATTGTAATGTGTTGACAACGTGTTTGTTTGATCGCCGTGGAGTTTGGTGCAAATATGCATGGTTCCCAGACTCCAAATAGCTTTGTTAATCCACCAACTTTTCATTTAGCTTTTCCAGGTCAACTTTTGGGATGGATTGCACAATAATTTGGTAGGCATTCATGGTTCCCTAATCTTACTTTTCATCTAGCACCATCAGCAGATTGGCACTTTTGGTTAGAACTGAAATGTCCCAACAACTTTTACGTTAAAGTAACCCTAGTAGACTTACTGTCCTACAATAAAATCCACCACTTGTCATTTCAATGAAAATGAATGAGATTATTAATGTGGAGAGTTTCATAATTTTTTGGTAAGCTGGACACTATGACAAAGACAATGCATGCAATGCAAAATGAGAGTATCCCCCCTTTGTCAGTGGATGGTGGGAACAAACTTTTCTGTACTTTGTGAGCTGTGTGTTTGTCTTTGTTCTGGTGCCCATACAGTTCAGGCTTATCTTCCTGCTTTCCTTCCTTTTTTATCATTCTGTTTATCCTACTGTACAGCTATATCCACTTTCTGAGTGACTGAGCTAATTGTTCCTGCTCATGCATTCTCTGCAGATTCAATTATACGCCACTCTGGGCATCCTGAAAAAAAAACGAGGGTGGGAAAGTGAAGCGAGTGGGAGAGTGAAAAATTAAAAGGTAAAAGCAAAAAGGGGCTTGAGAAGGTCGTAGATAAGAGAGGGGAAAGTTGAGAGAGAAAAAAATGGAGGATGAGAGCAAAGTAGTAAAAGCAAAAGGGATAAATTAGAGAGGGGAGTAAGAGCAGTCTCTTGAGTCATATTTATGTAAGGGAAAAATCAGCTCACTGGAGTGTACACTGTAATGGCACCCCTCTGTATAATGATTGGCGCTGACCTCCCAAATAAGAGGATTAGTTTGTGCCTGAGCTGGCCAGAAATAATGGACCTCACCTTAGCTTAGCTGCAGTTTGACACAGCAGAAAATAGGTAGGGAAATAAAAATACCTCAGCAGCAGGAGGCTCGCCTGAACCTCATTCATCTGCATCACCATTGTGTCAAATTGGACATGCATTCCTGCATATCTGCCAGGTTCATGAACAGATGGCATAAACGTACTGCACCCCATGTGGACTCGTAAAATACTGTAGTAGACATCATGGAAATAAGGTGCTGCAGACTGTAACATGTTGCCGTAATTTATTTCTTTCCCCTATAACAAGCAGTGCAATGAGTTACTGGTTCTGTTATTTACATGCTAGGTTGTCCACAGGAAATGAGCTCTTGTTATTGTAGCTTTCAGTCAGGCAGTGACAGGGCAAGTCTTCTGCTCAGAAGAATATTGTGGCTCAGCGGCAAATGTTGTGGCTAATGTCATACTGCAGGGCACGCTCCTCTTTTGTGTGCTCTGAACCAGCCGGATTAAAGCATCCATCTTGCTCTCCCGCTTCCCCTAATGGTATTAGGAAAAGGGTGGATAGGTTTCAGTATTCCGTTAAGGAATATCTGATATGGGGACTGGCTGATTCAATTAAGTAAAAAGCAAGGTAGGAGGAAATGAGTACTGGTGTAATAGCTTCTGAGCTGCATAGCTCAAAGTGGTGCATTTTAATCAGGAAAACCACCCCCACCCTACAAAAAGCATATATTATACACTCATTACCAAAGGACTGTAAAGGGTCAGTGTGCAATTTTAAGCATCAGTGCAGATCTCGGTCATTCAGTGTTGTGAATAACAACAGCTAAAAGTAGACTCATTATTTCCCGCCTTTCACACAATGCAAGCTGGGATAGGTTCTGGCCCCTTGTGATCCAGACCAGGATAAATATTGATAGTATTGATAGACAATATAGACTTTAAAACTAGTCACCAGAGTTGAATGTAGACGGTAAACTAGCAGCTCAGTCTTTCCTGGCAAGAAAACTTCAGGGTCATCAAAGTAGAACTGAAGTATTTTATTTTAAATTAAAAGATATATTAAAGCAGCCAAAAGATATCAGATACCAACTTTATCCGCAGTTGGTAGAATTTATTTAGCATTGAAAATATAAATATAGATAGATATTTTATTGATCCAGAGGGAAATGTAGGCACCCAATAGTTATGTCACTATGATATAGTATGTGCTAAATGGAATAGATGCAAATGTAAGGTGATTAAAACAAAACAAAAAAGAATGTACACAATGGACAATGTACACAAAATACAATTAAAGATGAATATATAAACAAATGGTTTGCAAATTGTTCACAAGGCTAACATTTCACTCCCCCCCCATCATCAGTGGGAGGGGTTTAATAGCCGTATGAACTGCGGTGCAACAAACTTCGTCAGTCTGATGAGCAGGACTGAGACAGCAGTCTTCCACTGAACCTCTGCATTGTTCATGAAGTTTATTTAGTGTCCTTTTTTCTGCCACTGACTCTGTGCCAGCCACAGAGCCAGCCCTCCTCACCAGCCTGTCCAGCCGCGTAGCGTCCCTCTTCCTGATGCTGCCTCCCCAGCACAGAAGAGAAGGCTGGCGACGACCGACGCAGTCGTTTCTTCCAGATGCCAGGTATACTGCCTCTTCCTGTGAAGTATTTGCTGACCAGTCCAGTCTATCGTTCAGCTGCGGCCCTCCTGACCCACCTCCACATCGACCCCCTCACTGGAGACCAGTTTCAGATGGGGCCTGGTCCTCCGGAGGTCCACCACCAGCTCTTTGGTTTTGGCCGTGTTCAGCTGCAGATGAACACCGAAACACATAACACACCATTCAGTATCAAACCACTCAATGCCTACACTTAATGGCTGATATTTTGTTATTGGTGTTTCCTCTCTTCAACAAAATGGAGGTTGAAACTATCTTTTTTTCTAGATATCCGAATATAGAAACAATCCCTTAAAAGTGTCTCAAATAATAGCCTCCCTCACGGTGGCATATGGGAAATATGTGACGCTGTGAACATATTTGTTAGTGTGTTTGTCACATTCACAGTTTGCAGGGTGTGATCAAGCCATATGTGAAGTGAAAACAGCCATTACTGCCTTCTTATATTGTAAGTCTACAAAATAATAGACCGAGCAAAACAATTTTTTTCACAGAGTGGAAACTGACAGTAGCATTTATGAACTCCACGCTCCTCTGTTGCGTGAAAAACAATGTAATGTTTGTGGCCACTTTGTCACATCCTGTCTAAATGTGAGCAGTTTAACACCAGAAATTGGGTTTTGTCCCCCCCACCTACAAATATTAGGGATCTCAGTGTTCCCAAAACCCAAACTCCTGACCTTTCCAGTTTAACATCCATAACTGCCAAAATTGCAATTGCTCTTTCCCACCTACGAGGTTACTTGTTTTACAGGCATGACCAGTTGCCGTTGTATTGAATGAAGAGTCTTCAATTAGATGGATAGTGTATTGATCAAAAGAGAGACTTTACCTGGCATCTTCAGCACTGTTACACTTGAATGCCTCCAAATAGATTTCTAATGCATTACGCTTAAGACATTCATAGTGTGTGAGGGGCAGAAAACCCAAATCAGTTTCTTGACTTCTTCCACTTTACAGTTGAGTGGTCAGGTTATCACTCTGCCATTTGATGTCTTCAAGCCACCAAGTCCCAACTCTGTCTGGAGCCATTGGGTTTCCATTAACACAAATCCATTCCGCTCGTTTAAAATTAATGGCTATGGACCTTCCCTGACCCCAGAGATAAGCTTGGCCAACTCTATTTCTTTAGAACACCTTGAGGATTACGGTTTTTGTCTTCCTATCAATCTATCGCTCAGTAGATGTGGCTTGGGAATGGAAATTTTTGGGTGGTCTCTGGATTCTTCCACTTTTTTTTTCAGAATTATTTTTAACATTTTACATTAAAAGAAGGGGTGCAACTTAAATACTTTAGCTTAAAATGTTTCGCATGTAGCAATGACATAAGCAAATGCACACTGACTGAGCAGATAAATAGAAATATGTTGCAGTACAAGAGCCTTGAACATGCCCTACATACCTACCTTTGTTAACCAATATGGTTATTTTATTGTGGAGATTACCACTTAAGTTTTGTTTATAGGTTGTACTTCCTGTTTTACTCATACCTCGAAATATTATGCCACGCAAAAACACCACAATCTACAGCCAAAAGTGAGATGAACTGAAACTGTCAGCAAAAATGAAACACACAATATTCACAAAGGTTGTACAAGGACCTTTATTATTTTGCTCAGTTTTTATATAATGCTGTAATATTAAGTACAGCAGCAGCACAGAAAAACCTTAATTTCTTTAGTGTGGCATGTATGAATGCATCTAAATAGCACACAAAACATGTATTTACAGCAAATCTATCAACTTGTGCAGTTCCTATCTCCTTTTTGGAATAATTCAGTAATTATCTAGTGTTGGTGTTCAAGGTAGTGCTATTTTATATTTTTCTTTTTGCCAACAAATCTCACGAAAAGAACAGCGTGTGTCAGTCTCACAATGCTTTCTAACTTCTCTACAGTCTGTGGTTTCAACGGAAACCAATTGATCGCTGACTTTAATAAAAACACAATAGCACCAGCCTTGTCCTTTAGATTCAATTCTAGTTAACTACTAAAGCAAGAGTTGCAATAGCAGAAGGAAACAATGGAGCGCTGTGGTTTAAATTATATGAAATTACTCTGCGTGAATAACCAGTATATTCAGACACCACCCATGAGTTGGTGAATGGTGAGAAGGGGTGAGGATTGGGGCTTTTGGGGACATTACCCATGGCTCCTTTTTTCCCCCCTGCACCCTGAGGACACAGCCATTGGTGGTGGAGGGGAGGGAAAGGGGGAGGTTTCTCAGCCTTATCAGCAGGACAGCACCAAGCGCTCTAATCGCTGGGTCCCAGAGACAGCCGGAGGAAAAGGGAGAGTGGATGGGTGAGCAACATCCAAGGAAAGAGAAAAAGGAGGAGGAAGGAGAGAAGGATAAAAAAAGCAATGTTTATACCGCTTAGGTTCCATCAAATGACAGCTGCTTTACAGTTCAGTCCATAACTGAGTAGAAATCCTTATGGTGAGAAGAGGCCAGTGCAGATTCTGTCCCACGGCACAGTGTTGGTCATGAAACATAAAGACTGCAGTTGCATCACAAGTCTCCTGACAACCACAGCAGGTGCATCCTTAAGAAGAGACCTCATGCAAAAAGACCAAAAAAGATAGTGTTGGTCTGAGGTCTGTAGTGCTGTAATGCTGGCAGACAACAAATGAACTTCTCTACTGCTGCTTTTTCAAGTTCAGGATGTGTCCAGTCTGTACTGGTGGAAGTCCTAGCCCCGCTCTCTGGTCAGATTGTTCAAATGTTACAAAACCGTATGCATGAATCAGTTTGCATGCTCCCGTACCAACAAGTCTTCCAAATTAAACAACTAAGTATGTGTCTTTTGGAATGACGCATCGACGTGTTTCCTGATCTGACGCACGTATCAGCAGGACAACAACGTGACTTTGACACGGATGTAGGTTTGATAGTGTACGTTTCTAACTCTTCATACTCATATAAGCTTTTAACCTACATTAATTAAAATTAGTTTTCAACAGTGTTTTGGAGGAAACAAGTTGATAAAAACATTTTTCTAGTTTACATGTTGAATTGTAAAGCATTACAGGCCAAGCAGCTTGATTCCCTACTGGCAGCATATTTTGTCAGCCCTCCATGGGTTGGTAATACAATAAGGAAGTGCTACAGGCAGTTAATAATAGATTAATATTTTGTCAAAAAGCTTTGATGCTGCCAGAATCCAGGTATGCTTGTAACCCCAGAGCTCAGTGTGATAGAGCACATGGTGTTCCATTCTCCACACTTGATTTACTGCTGTGACTGGTTTAAAAGAAAGACAATAGGATTGGTGCTATTGATAATTAGTTTTTAATGTGCCACACTCATCATGTCCAATTTCATGCCCCTTAGGCAGCTGATCACAGATTTAATCAACACATTATTGCTTGCTATACTTAAACTGACTGGAGGGAGGGCTCCTCTCTGCTCGTGTGTGTGTGTGTTTATGCTGGTAGGAGTGTGAAGGGGACAGTGTTAGCGTGTGTTTGTGTGATCGAGGAGCGAGCGAGAGCGGTTGTCAGCATGTGCATCCATCCCAGCAACGTCCTTCTTTGATAGACACTGAATATGTGTTCCAGGCCATTAACCAAGAGCTGCGTTTGAAGATGACACGCTTGGAAGCGTGTGGTCATGCTGTGTCGAAGGAAGCCATTGTTGTTGTTGTTGTGTTTCCAGCGAAGAGGAGAGTGTCCAGGCCTCCGTCACCAGATGAATACAGATGAAAGCAGGGCTGTTATGTCTGTTTTTTGGACCACTATCAACACAACACCTGGGCCTTTTTTCACTATGTGAGGGTGGAGTCATGTTTCTGGCTGCTGCAGACTACTCGGTGTGATTGGCCCACAACACGACATCCTAACAACATGTAATTAGGTGTGCATTTTCAAGCTTGCACAAGATTATTCTTCATGACTCTGGTGATGCCTCACCTTTCCATCTGAAGTCCTCACTGGGGTTGTCGTGTTTCCTGTGTAAGAAATTGCTGGATGGCCCCAAAGTGCTGAGATTTGGTTTCAGAAGTAAAAGGACTGCTTGAACTTAGTTTGGGTCCTCAGTCATACAACAAAGTTCAATCATTAAAACATAAATTATTCAGAAGACTCGAATCAATATAAGAGCAGTGTCCTTTTACAGTGGTTAAATGTGTTTTCTCTTTGGAGGATACGATGGCAATATCATCTGTAACTCAACAAATGGCTCAAAGGATAAGCCAGTTATTGAGTTACAGATAATTAATTTAAGCCTTAAAACATGAGTCGAGTTTAAAACAACTTGGGGTCATATTTTTGTATTTTCTGTCTGTATGTATGTATCATCATTACCAAATCTGACGGGGCACGAAACAAGACAGTTAGATCATTGGACAGGTTGTAAACAAGCCAAACAGTTTAGCCCCAGCTGATTTATTTGGAAGAAAAACCCAAAGTGAGTGCAACACAAAATGTATATTCTGGTGCAAATGACGGGCAAAAATACCAAAATAAGCCCCAAGTTCTTAAACTACAATTATCCCTTAACTAGCTGGAAGTGTCAAATGTCATTTTATTCAGGCTCATGATGTGTAAAAATATTGTATTCTTATTATACACACATCTTTCTTTTGTATTTTCTTTTTGATCTCTTTGTATCATTTATGCTGATTATGACTATTTTTAACTCTTACCATTTATTTTTGTGCTTGACTGCGACTGGTTTTGTCTGAGAAGAACTTCAGACGTTGCTCTTGACCACTGCTCACTACAAAGAGACTGTAATATGTTGTCAGGCTGGAGAGGGAGTATAGAGGAAGAGGAAGAGGCAGAAAATAAGACAACTGGAGGCAGTGGAGCCAGAAAGAGTAGTGGCTGTGTTTATCTTGAACTACTTAGCTCCCTGGCTGTGAGTCCAATGTAGAGAGAGACATTGGGAGGTAGTGGAGGCCTTCATTAAATGCAGCTCAGGCCCGGGTGAAGCCCTGGTTAATGTCCCTATCATCTCTGGAGTGGTCCAGCGTCTAGCTCCCTGTCCAGATGACTCATGTTTAATGCATCTCTGCAGTCGTTGTCATTTAACCTCACCTCTGGAGGTTGTAGGTCGGGGTGGGATAGCAAAGGCTCCCGCAAGACCCATAAGGGCAAAGCGACCATGCAGTTATTCTTCACCCGCTCTCCATTTACTTAACATGGGGAGAGCTGCTCCATGTCTCGCCTATTGCTGTGTAATCTCCCCAAAGCAAAACCCCCTAACCCCATCGCACTGCACGAACCTCAATTCGTGGGTGGTCTGGGTTGACTGTGTGGCTCTCTGAAGCACTTTGTTACTCTGCTCCCCGTGTGCTACGGCTGAATGCTTAAGCAGGGGGCCGCTGATGCTATGCTGGGAGACTTTATAACTGAGCACTTTACTCTTTATGTGAGCACTCCAGTTTATAGATTTGAAAAAAGTTTTACAGGCGAGATTGAAGTCTGTCAAACTCTGTTAGCCTTAATGTTTTGTTGGAACTGCCAGTCATTGTATTGAAATTGCATGAATTGTATTTGTCATTCTCATTAAACACTAAACAGTTTGACAATGAATACTGTATTTTGGAACTATTTACCACGTCGGACAACACATGCGACCTAAGCTGTGTCTCAATTCAGGGGTCGTGTCCACCTAAGGACGTGGTCTTCGGAGGCGCAGCCTTCATTAAATGAGACGGTCTAGTCCAAAGAGGATTTCCTGTTTGCGTCGCGTGGGTCATGAAGTGCCACTCCTGTTGAGGTTTTAAGGCATTTGTATCGTTAGCTATTGGAGTGAGTTGAGTTCATCCGCTGTTGACGGCACGTTTGGGGACGCCATATTCTCTGGCATGTAATGAATATTGGGATAGGTTGGGCCAAGAAGGATGCAGCCGTATGGAGCTGACGCTTACATTTGGCATTAAAACAAAACCTGAACTTGATGTTTTTCAATGACAATGTTCAGATTTTTTCTTCATGTCACTCTTTTCTGACAGTTTTTTCTTGCGATGTCAGAAGGTTCAGGAAGAGTGAAGAATGATAGTAGTCAGATTATACGTCAATCTCCTTGCCCCTTCCCTCAAAGCCTTCCTCTCCACGCCAAAACAGGGACAGAGAGTTGAATCCAAACAACTGACATCATCTTTTTGATGCCAAATATAACTGTCACTGATCTGACTCCATACGACCGTTGGATTCTCTAAATTCTGGAAAAGAAGGGTGCCTTAGAAATGGGACAGCTTTGTTGCACCGCTGTGATGCATTCGGTCTTCAAATCTTCAAATGCAGCCTCCGAAGGATGCAGACCCTGAATTGAGACACAGCTCTAGTCTGTTAGAAGCACACTGAGGCCTTGCAGAGATACATGTCCAGGGATTTAGGAAAAGCAAATGAGCAACGACTCACCAAGATAGATCTTTCCCACAAGCGGGTCTGCGTAAAGGGATGTAAAAGAGCTTAAATTGTACTCTTTGTTTCACTTGATTCTCCCTGCGTACATACGGAGACTGGCTCCCTCTCACTCCTCTTCTCCCTCACTTACACACACCCACTCAATCTCTGCCTCTCTTTCTTGCTCTGGATAATGGTAATTAGAATATCACCATGATGGAAATTTGGCAAAAGTTAAAGAGGAAATAGGTTTTCTAATCAAAATCTGCCTCGTAGCTGGAATCCTGATGCTTACTTGGCTGAAAAGTTGTCTTCAACCACGGGGGCCGAAAAGGATGCCAGACGGTATACTGAGGGCCAGTGCTGCTTTTTCCCTGCAATGTTGGATGATGTCAGATGTCCCATTTTAGGGAAGTTTTCACCTATTTATTTCAAAGTGTCTATTTTGTTGTCATTTTCATTATGGTCTACATCCAGAGATGGTGTTATTTTGTAGACCTTTGGCACGAAAATGAAAAACTAACTAGAATAAATTTATTAAATATCTGCAAAAGATCATGTTTGACATTTTGGAGAATACACTTTGTTGGACAGCGTTAGATTAGAAGGTTGATACCACTCATGTCTGTCTGTTGAATATGCAGCTTGTTAGCAGCTTGTTCACTTATTTTAGCATAAAGACTGGAAGCTAAAGGAAAGCACTAGCCTGACTCTGTCCAAAGGTAACAAGAAATTCTCTGAAGCTCACCACTTAACATGCTGTATCTAGTTTGTCCATTCCGTACAAAAAGTTTTAAAGTGGCACGTTGTGGTTATGTGCTCGCCTGTTTCTTGGCTGGAAGCAGTGACTTCCTGGAGTCTCTGCTGTTGCATGAGGTGTGATTTCTGTGTTGATACAGTACACACATTTATTCACCTGAGCTGTTTCATTCGGCCAAACTATGCAGAGAAAGGCAACAGCAACGTCACTATTTTTGTGAGTTTTAGGGTATCACTGTCTAAATGCTGTTTCTGTATATGTGTGGTTCTGTAGACGTGTGGTTTGACATCAGCCACATGAAAGATATACAAGATAGCATCTTCTCACTACTTGCAATCCACACGTTTTGGTGTTGACCTCCAAAAAATGATGCTGATCAAAGCCCATTTGTAAGCATATGAATTTGCCGTCTGTTTGTGAAATCAGCTGTGCTCTTTTTATGTGTGGGTTTTTTTGGTGTGAAACTGCATGAATAACTTTGCATTTTCCCCCTCTTGTCCTGTACTTTACAAGCATGCATCTCTATGCTCTGGCAATTGGGGGCAATTAAGTTTAAATGGGACGTTGAATGCTAACCGCCCTTGCTGTTCTTCTGTCGGGGGGGGGGGGGGGGGGGGGGGGGGGGGGGGGGGGGGGGGGGGGGGGGGGGGGGGGGGGGGGGGGGGGGGGGGGGGGGGGGGGGGGGGGGGGG
>JAVQJL010054666.1:0-59691 GCA_036024295.1 Nannoperca obscura | reverse complement strand
AAGTTCAAATTCAAAACATTGGAAAATGAAACTGAAAGTTCCCGGGCAAATCACCTGGCACCAGAATGGAACACGCTCCTATGAATTCAGTCATTTGTTTGACTAGAGGTTGAAGGAGATGCATGCATCCAAGCCCCTTCTCTTTACTGGCAGTCCTGACCCAAACCTACGTTGTGTTGGAGCATAGACTTCACAAATTAGAGACTGGATTCATCATACAGTATATGAGAGAGCCTTTTAATATTGATGTTAAGGAAAAAAGGCAGTGTTGAGCTGAACTGTTGTGCACCAAGAAAATATGAATGAGTAGATGAGCAGTCTACTAGAGTCAGTTTAACCTGTCCCTGACGCTCACTTCTATCTTGAACCTGATTATCTTTCTTCAACAAACGGCTGGTTGTCCCTACGTTTAATGCAGGGGGTATGCAGGAGTTTATTTCATCCAACCCATAGAATGAAGGATAATCTTTATTAAACAAAAGTTAAAACTGCACAAAAATGCCAGTGATGTTACTTTACTAGCTATTATAAATGACCTAAGTTAGTGTCAGGCAATGCCTTGTTTCATGCATTAAACATGTTTGTGTTGTCTCGCTAAAATTGTATTATAACAGTGAAGTGGTAGAGGAAGTATTTAACAGTTCTATTCTGCTGTCACTCCCCAGCGAGGAGGATGGGGAGCATGAGAAGAAAAAGATCTGGTACTATAGCACCAAGGCACAGCTGGAGGAGCTCATTGAGTGCCTGGATAAGGAGTACTGGGAGATGGACCTCCATGCCACTTTGGAGGAGATGAAGGAGGAAGTGCAAGCCCACATGGACATCACAGAGGACCTTACCAGCAAAGCCAGGGGAAATAATAAAGCCTACCTCACTGCTGTCAACGGTACGGATTTCATATTGTCTTCATTCCCCAAAATAGAGCTACATCTGAAACTTTGTGGTGGTGTAATCTGGTTCTGGTGGGAGTGAGTAGTAGGATGTACTCTTGTTCATGTGAGCAGCGCCGGTGTTTAAAGGTGACATGGGGAATTTATTGCTCTGCCAATTAATGATCAGGGCATGTGTGAACGTGTGTGTGCGTGCGCGTCCTGCAGGGTTACATTCAGAAACATTTTATGTAAACTTCAGATAACGTAGTTTCTCAGGCAGCAGCGCTCGGCTATGAAAACACTCCCCCCTCATGCTTCAGACGTCTTGAGATCTGTTTTACCAGTTGACTCCGAAACGTTAGATGCTGCCTTATCTTCCTGCTTCACGCTCTCTCAGACAGCAAGCCACTGTTTTTCCTCCTCTACCTTCCTCTAAGGAGGCCAAGTGGTTAGAAACACTTATGATTGCCATGCCGGCGGCTTCCGTTTCTGTTTGACAGGATGACATATCTGTTTTTGTAACAGCTTTCCTGTGTTTGTCACAAAACTGCCCATTTTCAGTTCTCGGAAAGACAGTGTTTTACTGGAGATCTGTCAAAAACTACAGGTTTGAATCGGGTTTTCTGAAGCCCAAAATGGAAGAAAAGATGTTTTTGTTAAGCCATTGCAGTGCTTCCCTCCCCCCCTACACCCCCCATCATAAGTGATTTATGGGTGTTGCCTGTATATTTCATCCGTTAAAAGCCCTCTGCTGCTGCAGCACAGCACTGCCTGCACCTTGCTTTTCTGATTGAGAACCCAGTGAACATTTTAGTTATAAAACCCAGTTCTCTGGAGATTCTGGCCTTCTGAGGAAAGAATACCTGCCCTGTCTGTGGATCTGTGTGCATGGGACAGTCAGACAGTAGCATATCTGGAGGCTAGTGTCTGAGAACAAGTTCACACTATGTATACTTCTATGTTATTATATTTCTTAATTTAAATATAAATTGTCAGAATAACCAGTCAAAGGTCACCTGGAACTGAAAAGCAGCATTTTATCACAAGAATATGAATGTCCAGTTGGCTGGTTAGGCTGCTACTTTTCAATATTCTTTGTAGAGCTGAAACGATTAGTCGAAAGACAGAAAATGTAGCTGCAACTATTATGATTATAACTGATATGTAACTTTTTTACGCTTCTCAAATGTGAGGATTTTTGTGATAATAAACTGAAAATCTGTGGGTTTTGGACAAATGGTCGGACATAACAAGGAATTCAAAGACGTCACTTTGGGCACTGGTATATTATAATTAACATTTCTTATTATTTTATGACATTTTATAGAGGAAAGGATTAAACAACAGTGAAAACAATTGTTGTCATATGGAAACACAAGGAATGAGGACTGTTATTGTACTTTACAGTATTTTAATGTTTTGCCCTGTTAACGGATTAGCCTGAGCAGGGTGGACTGTACTTAAACTAACTTTAATCTTAAACCAAATACTGTGTTCTTCCTGAAGTTGTTCACCTGTGGACAAAGAATGCATTTATTTGCCATGTTGTGATTGACTTGGAAAAGATTTATTATTCATTTTTTAAATTTTGTTTGTAGATGTGATCATGGAGCGAATGAAGGTGAGGCGGGAGACACAGGAAGCAAAGATGCGAGCAAAGCAGGAGCCAGAGACGGCCTCTGTGAAGACAGCGGAGGCCGCTGCCGAGTTAACCTCGCAGCTCGACAACGGAGATCACAAAGACTCAGAGGAAGCTGCTAGTTCACAAGGTAAAAGTGAACTTTATATATGGTATTCTGTAAATCAGTCTAGTCCTCTCGAATTCTTTCTTACATGCCATTTCTTCCAAAGTAACTCCTAAAGTCTCTGCAGCAGTATCAACACCTTTACCTCTACTTGACTTGCTGATAAACACTATTGTGACTCCGCTGGTGCTGTCCGCCCTGTGCATGTATGTCACACCACAGCGGTTCCCCCTGCTGCAGAGGAGAGCTGCGTGTCTGATATTAACCCCGGCCCGGCCGCCCAGGACGCAGCCACGCCTAAAACGGAGTCCCTCGAGCCCACCAGGGAAACACTGCCTGCTCACGCTACGAGCCGGGAGAGCGGGGAGTCCCCTCCGTTGGCAGAGCAGAACAGGACAGGTACTCGGAGTCAGACTGACTCATGTCCTCTCTGGTGTCCACCTATCAGCAGCAACTCCAGCCATTCAGCTCACCCTCCGCTTCATACCCTGCTGCTGGGCTGCACATTCATCTTCATCTGTCCCTTTTCTCTCTCTCTCTCTAAGCCTTGTTGGATATAAGGGTTGTTACGAAGATTTGTTTTCTGTCTCCATATGTTTGTAAATTTACGGTCACGTTGCCATTCGTTTCAGAGGCGGAAAGGTAAATGTGTTTGTTTTTGCTAATTGGACTTGAGGCGGTGTTCTGAGGTTGTTAGGGTTTTTTTATTTTGAGGAGTGGATAAATTATAATGAAACTGAACACAGTGGGAGCACCATCCCTGACAAACGTGGCATAATATTTAGGGGATTGAAGATGTTCCAGTGCTTTGTAATTAGACTGCTCATTTTTTCTTCTCTTATACCTCGACCGTGTCTGCGAGGTTTAGATATCTCTCCAAAATTCTTTCTGACAGACCCAATGTGGCAGTTCCCTTGGGTCTTAGCGTCGTATGTTGCTTGTTGCTATGCTAGTCGCAAATGCTGTAATTCTGGTGTCGGTTTGCGTTTGTGTCGGCTGGCTGCTGCGACTTGTGTTTCCCCCTTCTGTTTCACGTGGCTTCAGACAGGTCACTGCATGTCTCTGACCGCGGTACGTTACGTACTTCCCAGCGTAGAATTACGTTTCCTCGGCTGAATATCTAATTCCTCAGCCTCCATGGAAGGCACGCACTGTGAAAGAGGACTTTGCGGGTCTCTGTGCTTGTACGTGGACATTATAATGATATCAGGCAAAACACTCTTAGCTGTGGTCCTCCTTTCTTTGAGTAGCTCCACCAAAATATGGTAGCTCTCACCTCCTATGCAACACTGGAGGGACCGTAATTGGCCTGATCCTTTTCAAATCGCCTCCCATAGCATCTCTTCATTATCTTCAGTAAACATCTAATTAGATAGTGAGAAGATCTTTTCATCCTCTCATTTAATTGCTCAGGAGAGACGTTAAGTTTTTGCATTTAGCACCTGCCTCCGAAGCTAAATGCTCTATTACTTTTGCCGCGCTCATTTCTTGTCTTTTGTTGCTTGTTGTCCGCTGCGCTCATGCTCTTAAAAAGTCTGCGTTTGGTGCTGTGGTAGACGCAGCGTCCCTGGCAGCAGCCAGCACGCTGCGTCTGTCACAACCAGCTCCTTATTCTCATTCCAATTTATGGGCATTGGTGTGGGTCCCTGTTGCTCAGACAAAAGGCTCTGCCTGGCAGCCCCACCTGCTACCTCGTAGACAAAGAGCTGCATATGTATGCAGGACCTTCCCCTAACAACTGAAAGGCAGAGCTGGTGTCTTAATTTGGCTTTGCAGCCAGCGCACAGCTTGTTTTGGATTTGTGTAGCCTTCCCCTTTGTTGGCCTGGCAGAGCTATATTGAGAATTTCCAAATTGCTGAGGTTTTGTCCATCGATTTCACAGCTGCTGCTTAAAACATGTTGCTTGTAAATAATGTCCTTCAGTTTCATTCCTTGCATCCGTGTTTATTTTTATTTTTTTTAGATGAGGATATGAAAGAAGAGTCTACCAGTGAAGTCAAAAACCCTGACGAGTCCCAGACGCAAACCCAAGATCAGCCACAACAGCAGTCATCTCAACCAGAGGCGATCAGCGCCCAGGTTGCGGCTTGTGGGAACCTCAGGAAACCAGAGCAGCCTGACCTGGCTGATCGGACCTCCCAGTCCTCTTTCACTAGCCACGATGGGACAGGTAAACACGTCAGTGCTCGAAAAGTTAATCCACACACACTTTCGGTTCAGTTCCGTCAAATCGTCTCTCGGTGTCTCTTTTTGAATCGATGCTGAGTTTGCTGTTGCACTGATGGTGTCACCTGCTTTTTGAATGACAGAGGAGTATATTGAAAGGGTCAAGAGCGATAGAGGAAGCGCAGCGGGAGGGGAATCGAATAACCAAACGCCCAGAGGCAGCAAAGAGGTGTGTGCGTTTTTTTTGGTAACATTTAACATTATTTAAAATCTTTCAAATATCTAGTATTAAAGCCACACGTTGAGCCTCGAAAAAGCAGCATTTATTTTTTATTCAGTGTAGTTGAATGTAATGTTCCCTGTCTTGTTTCAGTCCTCTCCTGTACGCTCTGATGGTGACTCTTCGCGTCTCAGCTTCTTAAAAAGGGACCTGACCGTGAATTTGAACAACTTGTTCAAACTGGGCCAGGAGGGTAAATACAGGGTCTACCACAACCAGTACAGCACCAATGTACTGGCCCTGAACAAACACCAGCACCGCGAGGACCACGACAAGAGACGCCACCTCTCCCACAAGTTCAGCCTGACCACCGCGTCCGAGTTCAAATGGAATGGCTCGATCTACGGTTCACGGAGCCTGACTGTCTCCACCCTGCGTCTCACCATCATCCAGTTGGAGACCAATGTCCCTGGACCTTTCATGCATCCTAACTGGGCATCGCACAGGTACACCTGGGATGTCCCTGTGGGAAATTCCTTGTTGTTTCATGCACTTCTACATAACAGCACCCGAGCTGGTTAGCAGGCACTGATAGAACTTTGTGATGACTTGCCAAATGCTGTCAAAAGAATAAAATATATTTAGGCTACTTATTTCAAGTTTTTAGCAATATGGATAATGCTTGCACTGATCTGGCACGAGGTTCCTCTAGCTGTGGGGTGGTTAAAGAACTAGTTTGTCTTTTAGAAAACATGCTTAGTCAGTTTCTTGCCGAGAGTTGGATGAGAAGATCGAGACCACCTTCGTGACTGTACCTTTTTTTATATGAAGGTGTCACCAGCAGCCAGTTAGCATAGCTTAGCACAGAGACTGGAAATGGGTGGAAACAGCTAGCCTGATTTTGTCCAAAGGTGACAAATTCTACCTGAAGCTCACTTATTTACATCTAAATTGTTTAATCCGTACTGAAGTATAAAAAGGTGAAAAAACTCAAACTATTTCTTAAAGTGTACAAAAACAATCAATTTTGGTTCCTGCAAATTATGACGATCCATTTTTACTTGGTGTGAGAGTTTAAGATATGATTAGGCTTTATGGAAGACATATGCAGTTGTGCTGTTTTAGCTGTTGTTTTTTTACAGTTTGTCTCCGGTTTCTTTAGGACCAACTGGAACAAAGCGGTGCAGATGTGCAGCAAGGCCAGGGAATTTGCTTTGGCCTTGGCCATACTGGAGTGTGCCATCAAACCAGTGGTCATGCTGTCCGTATGGAAAGATTCTCTTGGACACACAAGGTAAAGGAAGACCAACACTAGCTGCACGAACTGTATGGCAGTCAAACAACTGTTGGCTACAGCACATTAACTGTTCTAACATTATAAATTGGACTCAAGCTACTCATCATATGTGTCACTACACCAGCGTTGCTTCAGCCCGTTTACTTTCTCGCTTCAGGCTACATCGCATGACCTCCATGGAGCGGGAGGAGAAGGAGAAGGTGAAAAAGCGAGAGAAGAAACTGGAGGATGAGGAGACACTGCTACAGGCCACATGGGTGAAGTACACCATCCCCATCAAGCACCAGGTAAAAAAGTGTCTTTCATGTGTCATCCAGCTCCTCCTGTGTTCATTTGAATTGCTTTTAAACAGGATGTTATTGAACACTATTAAATACTGTTATATGTTTCAAACAAGTTAAAACATTTAAATCGTGTGTCCATAACCTTTAGCTAACTCTTTAAGCCTCTGTTTGAAAACGTAATATTGTTACAGAGCTTTACAGTGTTTTTAGGGCTGCTTTATAGAGCAATACGTATCTCAGGTTTAAAGTATATAAATGTTTTCTGAAATCATTGTGGTTCTCCATCTGAAAGCGTCTTTATTTTCTGCCTTTTTCTATCCAGGTGTGGAAGCAGAAGGGGGAGGAGTACAGAGTGACAGGGTATGGTGGCTGGAGCTGGGTCAGCAAGACTCGCGTGCCGCGTTTTGTTCCGAAGCTACCGGGCAACACAAACGTAAACTACCGCAAAGACCTGGAGGGTAAGGCCTAAACTGGCCTCATTTCTTCACTGTATTCTTCTGCTGCTGGGACTTCTGGCTCATGTCGTGTTTTTGTTTTTCCTGTTTTCATAGCAGCTAAAATGAGCAAAGAAAATGTAGCAGCTTGCACAAACAAGCAAAAGACGATGGAAACGGAGAAGCAGACTACAAAAAAAACCGAGGACGAGGACAATGAACAAGCATCCAGCACTGCTCCATCTCAGAGCGTTTCATCAGAGGAGGACAGCAAACCTCAGATCTTCAAAGAGGAAGAGAAAGCCATGGAGGAGCAGCAGCAAGAAAATGTGGAAGAGAAGCGAGAAAATGAAAAAATGGAGGTTGATCCCTGCCCAGAATCTGCTGCTTCAAGTGACGAGAAAGGTAAATGTTTGAATTTGAATTATCCCTCCTTCATCCTTGGATTTTCCGTAGTGCTATTTGTGAACGCATATATATTTCCATCATCCACTGACTTCTGTCACTCTTTGTTATAGATAAAGCTGAAAACAAAGGCCCCTCCTCGCCGTCTGTGCAGCCTGTGAGGGAGGAACCAATCCAGAGAGTCGAACAACCCAAGAAGCAGGAGACCACTGCATCACAGCCCTACTACGATGTTGTGAATGTCAGCGAGGGCTTCCAGCTGCGGACAGCTTATAAGAAGAAGGTAAAGCCCTCCAAACTGGATGGGCTTTTGGAGCGCCGTGTGAAACAGTTCACCCTAGAGGAGAAGCAGAGGCTTGAGCGGACAAGGCAGGTGGCCCTGCTCTCCAAAACGGCTGCCACAAAGCCTACACCCGGAGTAAAGACTGAAGGATCCACGCTAGGCAAACAGCAGCCTGCTGTGACCCCATGTGTGAAAGAAGAGAAGGAGGAGAACCTTCAAGTGAAAGACCACGTGGTTAAAAAGCTTCACTTTGAGCAGGAGCTATCGGAGATGAAGGCGGACAACCTGGACGTCAAGTCAGAAGCCACAGCGCCCAACCACAGCGAACAGACGGAGGTAAATGCTGTGCAGGGGAACGGTGGGGAGGCCGTGGCTCACAAAGAGGTGAATGGAGGATCCCTAGCAAGCACCGAGCTCAGTAAAAACAATTGTATATCGGATGCAATAGAAAAAACACAGAAGCCAGAGGTGGCTCGAGTGGGAGAGAATGCTAAGAAACGCGGATACGAGGAAATCGAGCTAGGCAGTGGAAAGAGCGACACAGAGAGCACGGAGGTAAAGCAAAGCAACACCAGTCCCGTGCAGGTGAATGGGAAAGCTGGGGTTACCGACCCTGCAGACTCAAACATCAACTCAGACCTGGTCCAAGGTGACATTAAAGAGCCTCAGAAAGAGCCCGTCAAGTCTCTGATGAATGGAAACCTCTCACAAAATGATGTGTCCGGCATATGTCATTCACCTCCCCGGAAAGTCCTGAAATTAGAGAACCACGTGGCAGAGAAAGGAGACGCTCTCAACAAGAACGTGGCCATGAGCAGCCAGGAGACAATACCTGCCAAGCTTCCATCTTCAAGCCCTTTTTGCCTGAATAGTAACAGTACCAACAATAATGGTAGCAGCGAAGGATTGAAGACTTCCCCACTCACCAGTAACACCACCGCCACAGAGTGTGCCCCGACATCTGACCTGTCCAGTCCTGTAACCACTTCCACCAGCACCCAGCCCAGCTCCAGGGCAAATGTCCCTCAGAAGACCAAAGCTCCAGTCGCCGACACCAAGACGACCACTTCTGGCTCAACAGCAACCAGCTCCATGACGATTAGCAAAGAGTATTCCACCAAGGACCGAGTCAGCCTCCTCAGGTTCTCAAAATCCAAGAAGGCAC
This sequence comes from Nannoperca obscura, assembly GCA_036024295.1. Lineage (NCBI taxonomy): Eukaryota > Metazoa > Chordata > Actinopteri > Centrarchiformes > Percichthyidae > Nannoperca > Nannoperca obscura. The sequence goes on along the minus strand of JAVQJL010054666.1, from coordinate 50,819 downwards.
GTTCAGGGACAGCCCTGCCGTCCTACCGCAAGTTTGTCACCAAGAGCAGCAAGAAGAGCATCTTTATTCTGCCCAATGATGACCTGAAGAGGCTGGCGAGGAGGGCAAGCATCAGAGAGGTGCCCATCTTCAACTACAACGCCAAGCCCGCCCTGGATATATGGCCCTACCCTTCTCCTCGGCCCACGTTTGGGATCACATGGAGGTCAATAACATCTTTTTGCATTGTTTGGGATTCTTAAAAAAAAATTAAGTTTGGAACTGACACTTGTAGTATACATTTACAATAGCCAGGCAAAAAATCTTTAATTATTTTCAACAATATTATGATTGATATGCTAACTTTAGCTCGGACGCTAACAAATGCCAACATTGCTGATTTGGTTTTTGTCCATATTGTGTTTACATGGCAGTAATAAGACATTTCTTTTGATTCATGAGGTCAATATGATGTTATCAGGATGTAAACAGTAAATTAAAACTTGCATGTAAATATGCGTGCTAATGTTTTTTTATGACGGTCCCATGCAGGTACCGTCTCCAGACTGTGAGGTCGCTGGCAGGGGTCAGCCTGATGCTGAGGCTGCTGTGGGCCTGCCTGAGGTGGGACGACATGGCTGTTAAGCCCTCTGCTGCTGTGGGGACTACTCGGAAAGGTGAGAAACTGCTGATGTTTCACTTCCTTCCTGCATATTCTCTGTGAGCCTTTGAGGAAGCCTTCTTACATTAGTTTGTTTTACTTCAAACATCATCTCTTCGTCTGTTTGTGCCAACAAAACATCGTTGTCTCTTCCTCCCAGTGAATGTAGTGACATGACTGTTAAGAGTTGCCATTTTCAATAACTGTGCTAATGTGTTTGTCACCACAGAAACGACGGACACGGACATCATCACAACAGAGATTATAAAACGAAGAGACGTGGGGCCTTACGGCATCCGTTCAGAGTACTGCATCAGGAAGATCATCTGTCCCCTCGGAAACAGAGACACTCCCAAAGGTAAAAACTAAGCATTGGTTCAGAAACAATGTGGGGTTTGCTGGAGGAGTTTTGGCAACGTTTTATAAGGATAATGACTAGCTTGTTTCTCTTTTCCCATGAGTAGAAACTCCCACTCCACAGAGAAAAGGCCTGCGCTCAAGCGCCTTGAGGCCCAAGAAGCAGGAGCCAGCCAAGCTGACTGGGCCTATTGCCGTGGAGACGTGGGTGCCTGAGGAGGACATGGAGCTGTGGGAGATCAGGGCCTTTGCAGAAAGGTGAGAAACGCACAGCAAGCCCTGGCCGGTGGCCCCAAACATTATTGTTTTGGGGAACAGTGAATTCTTCAGGTAGAGCAGATCATCACCTTTTCTCCTGGTGTTACAGAGTGGAGAGGGACAAGTCACAGGGTCTCGATCCCTCCAGGACTCTGAAGACAGCAGAGGATGTCAAGGCCCATTTGGAGAATCAGCTGAAACAGGCCAGACTGGCTGCCCAGCAGGTGAGAACACTGCACGCACACACACACACACACACGTTATCAGATTTTCTGGTTTAGTAAGACCTTGTTTAGGTTTAGGTCAACAAACCCTCTGTATACCTAAAATGTTCTAACATTTTGTTGTAGAAACGTCTGGAGCAGCAGAGGCCGAGTACAACTGCCGCCATTTCCACAGCAACATCCACCCCCACCTCAGCCAGCACTCCCATCACTCCCAGCACCCCAGCGTCCACTGGCCAGAGGACAGGTCAGCCCACGTCTGGACCCAAGATGGTCCTGGCTTCCAAACTGGGCTCTCCAGTTTCCTTCCAGCAAAACAAAAACTTCCATCAGTCTTTTGCTTCCTGGGTCAAGCAGGGTCAGACCAACAACAGCTCAGGTAAGCCGGTGAAAGACGAGGAGAATTAAACTTTTATTCCGCCTATCTGAACATACATCCCTACATATAATGGTCTAGAGCTGGGTGCCTTCTCATCCATCATATTCTGTTAGAGACAGGCAGACAAAGGCAGACAAACTTTTTTTTCTTTGGATTTCCTCTTTTTATTTTAATTTTATTTTGTGTCAGCTCGTCATTTCAGTTTGTAAGAAGTCGGTCATTGGCATGACATTCCACAACTTTTTTTTGTGTGTGTCAGTTTTCTACATAATGTGATTGACTTGCCATAATGACTTTGTGGCTCGTGGTGTCCACTTTCAGCCCTGTTAAAAATAGACTGAGTCTTTTATATAATAAAGGGCTAGAGGAGAGCCTGTGTATTATCAGGATTTAAACACATGGCAAAGCAATTACCCCAAATTCTCCAAACATCAGCCCCTTTGTTGACTCAAACCTACCAGTGGACACCACAGCCGTAGACTGGCTGTCGTGGTGGCCCTTGTGGGTGTCCGTGACTGCAGGTGGCATGGTGTGTCTTGCAGCCTCCACTGGCTCGGTGGCCACCGTAGCTAGCAGCATCGCCACCTCAGAGCATACCTTCCAGATCGCTGGCAGGCCAGTGACTGTGGCTGGCCAGGTCCTCACCACCAAACTCCCGCTGCCTGCTAACAGCAAGATTGTCACGCTCAACATGCCCAGCACTCAAGGAGGTAGGGAGCACAAGTGTCATCGATTTCCGCTACTTTGGCCTTATGCTACGCTTGCCAAAATGGACGGACGAGTGTCGCGTGAGGGGCAAAAATGTGCCTGTGATAAGGATTGGCGCTGACCGTGGATGATGCCACCAGTGTTTCTTTGGTTTTTCCATTTGATGGAAGTTAAATTGCCTGTTTTTTTTGTCTGAGCTTTACTCTGAGTTCTGTATTAACTAGTTATCTGATCAACTGAAGCTTTTTCAATTGCTTTAGAGATACTTTAAAATCATTTCTTTAAACAAACAAGACATTACAAAGATACTCCCCACACACAGTTCTGTACATCCTTGACTTTAACCACTGCATGTACCCAATGCATATTTGCTTCTTTCCTTACGTATGTGTTGTTATCAACAGGTGTAGTCCAGCCGAAAGTCCTGGGCATATTCCCCTCTGGGCCCCCTGCAAACCTTAGGACATACAGCACACTACATCCCACAACTGGCAACATCAACCTCAGAGCCACCACCTCTGCCTCAACTACCCAACAGGTCTTTTGTTCTTTACCCTGTTTTTTCTGTATTCATTTGAAGGTAGGGGAATTCTTAAGCATGATGATTGATGGTTTTCCCTTTTGGCTTTGTGTTCCAGACCGTCACACCAGGAGGCCAAACGCAGTCTGGTATGACGATGAGCCAGTCGCCTACCCCGGCGTCTACCTCTGTGGGCACAGCAATGGTCAGAAGTCCAGCCTTGGCTCAAACAGGTATTCTGTCCTGTACAGGTATCCTGTCTTCAGCCTCTGTGACTCGTTCCTTACAAATAAATAATAAATAAAAAACATCTTTCTCCCTCTTCATCCTCTCCAGGCCAACCTCAGCAGGCCGTGGCTCAGATGGGCCGTGGTCAGCCAGGATCCACAGCTGTGCCTGGTTCTACACCTGTGCAGACGACTGCAGGAGCTGCACCATCACCTCACGCAGCCGCCACAGCATCTGGACAGTCACCTGTAGCTTCTTCCCAGACCAACAGACCACAGCAGGGTCAAGTCAAACTCACTATGGCGCAGCTCATGCAGCTAACACAGGGTGCTCAGGTGAGGGTGTTGTTTCTTTTCTTCCTCCATGGTAATACAACAAATTGTGTGTTTTTCTGCTCTGCTGTATAAAGGAAGTTTAGAATGGTATCACTGTTTAGCTGAAGGCAAGATTCCTTTTGTCTACACCTCTGCAGGGTGGAAACCCAGGTCTGACGGTGGTGATCCAGGGTCAGGGCCAGACCCAAGGACAGCTGCAAATCATCCCACAGGGTGTAACAGTCATCCCTGGTCCTGGTCAGCAGCTAATGCAGGCAGCAATGCCCAACGGCCAGGTCCAGCGCTTCCTCTTCACTCCTATACTCCCATCCTCATCAGCTTCAGCACCCACTACTGCTACCCCTCCGAAGCCTGCCGTAGCTCAAACCCAAGGTCCGAGTCAAGTCCAGACCACTCCCTCAGCCTTGGTCCAAGCCCAAATGGCTGCCCCTGTACCTGCCCCAACACACGTTGCAGCCCCAACACATATGCCACATTTGGCTCCCGCCCCAGCCACAGTTCCTGTGCAGACCCAAGTTGCAGCCCAGGCTTCAATGCAAACACAAGTTTCAGCCGCCGCCCCGTTATCAGTCCCTGCACAATCTCAGATATCCACTCCTGTTCCTGCCCTGCCACACGTCGGAGCCCAGGCCTCGACGCAGGTGTTCTCTTCCACACCACCGGCCTCTGTCCCCGCACAGCCCCAAGTGGCCAGACCTGTGCTTGCCCCAGCACAAAACGCAGTCCCAGCCATGGTGCAAAGCCAGGTCTCCACCCTCGCCCCAGGCTCATTCCTTACACAAGCCCAAACTGCAGTGTCGCTCCCGGTCCCAGGACAAGTTGCGCCTCAGTCCCAGCTCCAGACACATGCCTTCAGCCCTGCCCCCGTCCCGGTGCATTTCACTGCTCCTGCCCCTGCTTTAGCCCCTGTCTCTAACTCGGCACAAATGCCCATTTCTGCCTCTCTTCCCTCACCTGTCCAATTTCCGACCCCTGCTCTTGCTCCTGTCTCTGCTCCAGTCATAGCTGTTGTGTCCAACCAAATTGCTGTCCCATCGCCAGCCAAAGCTCTGACCCACATCCAGGCCACGGCTCCCATCCCACTTCATGCTGCTGTGGCCAGTGCTGTTGTCACACCAGTCACAGCCACCTGTACAACACCTTCAGTGCCAGGTAAAGAACTTACTGCAATTCCCATCCTGTTTTAGTCATTTGTCTACTTACAATGTTTGACTTTTTTCTCTCTCTTTACTTCCCGCCCCTGTTGCAGCTTTGACAGAGCAGAGGGCAGCTCAGCCCCAGGTCTGGACTCCGGCCTCATCTCAAGCTCAGACTCCAGTTCAGCTAGCTCAGCAGGCTGCAGCTCCCCTTCACACGCCTGCCCTGGCCACCGTACCCGCCTCTTCCCCTGCACCAGTCACCACACATTCACCCGTTACCCCTCTGCCCAAAGCATCTCTTCCTCCTCAAGTGCAAGTCCAGCACCCTGCCGTTGTGTCCATGCAGCAGGTGTCTCAAATTCCAGTCTCGGCCGTGCAGGTTCACATGACGGGATTACCAGTCTCTTCCGTTGTTACTGCTGTGAGACCTACGCAGCCGCAGCCGCAGCCCCAAACCCATACTCAGCTTCAGCCCCAGCGTCAAGCCCAAATCTGTGCACAGATTCAGGTCCAGCCCTACGGCCAGGTCCAACAAATGCCCAACATTCAGGCTCAAGCGCATCCCCAGGCCCAAGCACACGCCCAAATCCACCCCCAGGTCCGAGTTCAGTTTCAGCCTCAGCAATCACCCCAAGGAACAGTACAGCCCCTTGCTCAAAATCAACCTCAGGTGCAGTTTCAGTCCCACACCCAAACCTTGGCCCAGGTCCAGGCCCCAACCCAGACCCAACTCCAAACAAGAGTCCAACCTCAGTACCACCCCCAGGTACAAACTCCATTTCAAACCCAGGCTCAACCCCAACCCCAGGCTCAGCAACAGCCTCAGGTTCAGTCTCAGGCCCAAACTCAGCTACAGCCCCAGATCCAAACCCAACTTCATCCCCAGGTTCAGGTCCAGTTCCAGCAACAGAGCCAGGTTCACCCACAACCTCAGGCCCCGCAGCAACCCCAGCTCCACGCTCAGTCACAGGTCCAAACCCAGCCCCACTTTCAAGTCCAGTCGCCGCAGCAGACCCACGTCCAGCAACAGCTTCAGGTCCAGTCCCAACCACAAGTCCAAGCTAAGCTCCAAGTCCAGTTCCAGCCTCAGAACCAAACTCAAGTTCATGCGCAGCCTCAGCTTCAGGTCCAGTCTCCCATCAGGCATCAGCTCATCACCGTTCCAGGCCTCCAACAGCCAGTCCAGCTACTCTCGGCTCTGCCACCCCATGTTGCTGCCCAGATCCAAGCCCAGATCCAAGCACAGGCACAGCAGCAGGGTGGCACAGTTCCCCAGCAGATCAAACTGCAGCTGCCGATCCAGATCCAGCAGACGGGGGGGCAAATTCAGGCCCACCAGATCCAGAACATGGTGACCATACAGGCGCCAGCAAGCGTCCAGGAGCAGCTTCAGAGGATGCAGCAACAGCAGCAGCAACAACAACAACAACAACAAAAACCAAAGAAAAAGAAACACCACGAGGCTAAAAGAGAACAGAAAGAGCAGAATCTGCCTGCTGTTAGCCTCGGGGAGGGTATCCAAAAACAGGTGTGACTCAAAAAAACACAATGATTCATTTCTTACTGAATCTCAATCCTGTAGATATTAACAGAAATGTTTTTCTGTCGTCAGGTGGTGGTGAAGCAGAATGCTACAGCAGAACAGCTGAAACAGAGGAAGAGCCTGGCTGCAGCTGAGCGAGAGGAGAACCAGAGGTTTGGGGTCTTCATAATCCCAGAATTGTGGAGAGCGTTATGACAAATGTTAATATTTGTTACGGTATTCAATGCATCTCCCCTCCTGATACAAACATTAACTGAATTTCCATCCCATAAGTGCACCCCACCACCTGAAGCTGTCTGTCTGTCTGTTTCCAGAATGATTGTGTGCAACCAGGTGATGAAGTTCATCCTTGACAAGATTGAGAAGGACGAGAAGCAGGCAGCCAAGAAGAGAAAGAAGGAGGAGGTGGTGGAGCAGAAACGCTCCAAACAGAATGCCACCAAGCTGACTGCGCTGCTGTACAAGCACAAAGAGCAGCTGAAGGCCGAGATCCTGAAGAAGAGGGCCCTGTTGGACAAGGAGCTGCAGCTGCAAGTACAGGTTAGCATCACAAAGATGGTACTGACATTTAGAGAGGAGTGTTAAAACCCACTAAGTGGAGGTACTATACATTACCTTACATTAAATAGAGGTACTGTGCATGTGTTGTCTTCTCAGGAGGAGCTGAGGCGGGACATTGCCAGGCTACAGAAAGAAAAAGAGAAAGCCAGAGCTGCTATCACCGAGGCTGCTGCAGCAACGGTCAAGGCAGCCGCCGCCCACTCCTCCCACCCCCCTCACTCTACACATCCCTCTCAGAGTACCCACACAGTGCCCTCGCCTTCGCCATCCCATAAACGGAAGAGGGAAGAGGAGAGAGACAAAGACAGAAACAGAGACAGGGACAAACATCACGACAAGGACAAGAAACGCGACAGAGATAAGGAGCGGGACAAATACAGAGACCGAGATAAAGAGCGAGATGTGGAGCGAGAGAGGGAGCGAGAGCGAGACAGGCATCGGGACAGGGACAAGGACAAGGACAGAGACAGGGACCGAGACAAGGACAAAGAATCTAGCTCATCTAAACACAAGAAGAAGAAGAAACTCTCTTCTACCTCAAAGGATCACAAGAAGGACAGCAAATTGTACTGTATCTGCAAAACACCCTACGACGAGTCGAAGTAAGCTCTCAGGAAAAACCTCAGCTGTTGTGGTGCCATTTTAACACACACCGCTGTAATGCAATAACTTAACGCGGTCTTTGCTCTCAGGTTTTACATAGGCTGCGATCTGTGCTCCAACTGGTTCCACGGCGCGTGTGTTGGCATCACAGAGAAAGAGGCCAAGAAGTTGGAGGACTTTGTGTGTAATGACTGCAAACGTGGCCAGGAGGGAGCGAGCAACGAGGAGTTATACTGCATCTGCCGGACACCATATGACGAATCACAGTAGGGCTCCTGTATAAATTACACGACTGTCATCAGCTTCAAGTGTAAACATTAGCAATGTTGTCAAATCCCAGTGGTGTTTAGTTTTTTTCTTTTATGCAAAACATGTAACACACTCTTAATGTGACATCTTTCATAATTCTTTGCTTGATTATTATCCTTATTTACTTCTACACGTGGAGCCTTTCATTGGTGTGCTAACCACAGTGTCCTATTTGCTCCCACAGGTTTTACATAGGCTGCGACCGCTGCCAGAACTGGTACCACGGCCGCTGCGTGGGCATCCTGCAGAGCGAGGCCAATCACATCGACGTGTACGTCTGCCCGCAGTGTCAGTCAACAGAAGATGCCATGACGGTCCTCACGCCGCTCACCGACAAAGACTACGATGGGTTGAAAAGAATATTGCGCTCGTTACAGGTATGGAACCCATGTAGGCCAGACTATCTTTACTTATGAAACGACTTTAAAACCATTAAATATAAACTTTAAAAAAAATTTACAGGAAGTGTGAAAGACAAAAAGCAGTTAATATTTACATTTACAAGAAATGCAAGAAAACTGTTCGGTAAAAGTATTAAATATTTTAGTTTTTAAATAATACTACATCACTAGATTTCCTTTGTTACCATTCCAAACTGCCCACATTACCCTGTGTTGCATTTGCCCAAAGCACTGGATATCATAATGTAGTGGAACATATCTGGGACACCCAAACCTTTTCTTTTTGACATCTTAAAACACGTCATTATACTATATACTATACATTATACTATATTCATTTTACCACTTCTACTCCGTCTTTTCTTGTCTTCTCTTATTGTTTTTTTCAAAGGCCTGGAAAATCTTGGTCATCAGTGATTTAATATTAAATGGTTCCAGAGAATCAAATAATTTATTCATTGTTTAGTAAAAAAAAATTGTAAAATATGTTTTTTTATATATATATTTCTTTTAAATCATTTGTTGTTATTTCAACAGTCTCACAAAATGGCATGGCCTTTCCTTGAACCAGTGGATCCCCATGACGCACCAGATTATTATCGTGTAATCAAGGAGCCAATGGGTAAGAGCAAATGATAGTTTGATCATTTAGTAATAGTTTAATACTTGTTGGACTGGCTTTTCTTCAACCCTGGAAAAGGCCCATTGTGGAAGGTACTAGTTGTACATTTTCCTAAGCTGATGAAATGATTCAGATAAAAAGATTTTTACTTGCTTTATACTTATTTCATTACATTTTGTAATGTAGGAAATGTTATGCAGGTGTTCTATTAAAATAAATAAATAGCTTCACTTACTTCCCATATTTCTCTCCCTTGCAGACTTTTCCACAATGGAAACCCGTTTGCAAAAGCGACATTACCACAAGCTCACAGAGTTCGTGGCCGACGTGACCAAAATCTTCGACAACTGTCGCTATTACAACCCCAATGACACGCCCTTCTTTCAGTGTGCCGAGGTGCTTGAAGCCTTCTTTGTACAAAAGCTTAAAGGCTTCAAAGCAAGCAGGTAAGGTCCGGTGCCCCTACTACTGCAGACTCTCAAGGGCCCCAAGTTTCTCTCTTCCTTCGCCCATGCTCGTGTTTGCGTGCTGTAAAGCTTTAACTCTGGCCACACTGGCTGTCATGTCAGTTTCATTTGTTCTTTTATGGCTGTCATTCACTTTTTACTTTTGTTTACACTCCTGGCATGTGTATTAGTTGTTATTGTGCAGTAGAATGTGCTTTAGACTAGCGTCTTCTTTAAGCTGACAAATGTGGTTTGAAGGATTGCTTGCTCGGCCAGACTAAAACCAACAGAGCTGACAAACGTAAAGGCATTCTGTCCAATGTCTTAACAGACCTTAGTGTCATGTTACATCTGTTTCGTGTTTCATCTTGCATTTTGTGTCTGTTCACCTTTGCTGCATGCCCTTTTGATTTATGCCATCCCATTTTCTTCTTTCTTACAGATTGTCAGATTCTTAAGTGGGCCAGTCTAGCTGGAGTCTGGACTGGATGCTCGGGTCTCTCTAGTAATAATGACATGGAAACATTTCTGTTTCTAGAAACATTTCTGTTTCCAGAATGGCAAAAAAAAACATCTATCACTAAAAAACAAAGAACACACACACACAAACACCAAATGTGCTTTCATATATATGTCACCAATTTAACATTTTTCGTAACAATTGATATTAAGTTTAATCACCAAATTGCAGCCATGTGTTTATCATGTAATTAAGGGACATGTTTTCTTATCATTTCCCTAAATCTGGCTCTTTCAAACAATCCATCATGGTAGTTGAAATGTTTTCATTGCGACTTTTAAATGCATTTTAGTTCCCTAACTTGGATTTATTTTCTGTTAAACATCTGAGTTGGATTGGATCACATGTTCACCTCACCAGGTATAAGAAACATATATAAAGCTGCATATTTTATTATAGAGATATTTATGAGAAGTTTTGTACGTTACATCCCTTTGAGTTTGATTCAGCTGGTCGTTGAGGTGGTTGTCTTGAATGTACATAGTTTTTATCATGTACAGTGGTTGTAAGATGTATCTCACTCTGTATTTGAATGTTTTAAATAATTATGAAGCATTTTAGATAGTATTATTTTATGAGAATAAAATGTACTACAAAGATGGAGGAATCTGACCACCTCCTGTTGCTCACTTCACGAAGTAACCTCAATTTGGAGTTGTGGAGGATTTCTTCAGAAATAAAGGCATTCCCACTAAATTACACCAACATGGCTGCAGGATCCTCTTTGCATCCTGTGTGTCTGTCTGTCTGTCAAGATGTCACAACAATAAACAAAATGCGAAGGGCTCTCAACTTTCCCCTCTCTCCGCATTCTGTAGGTCTCATAACAACAAGCTACAGTGTTCTTCAGCCTCTTAGAAAGCATCGCACATTGCTCAAACAAAATGCACTTGCCAAGAATATGGCTTTTCTGAACTGTAACTGACAGACTCTGCCTCACCCTGTGTTTGGGATCCGCTCCTCGGACTGTCGGTGCAACGAGCACTACTGCTTTCACAGAACTGTTCAGGCAGAGCTGCCCTCTGCCCGTTTGAGCCCCAATGGACCTTTTTGGACCCGTCTTTATCAGTGGAACTGAACGGAGGAGCACGAACAACTGAGGCATTTCAGAAGAAAGTTTACCTCGGAGAAAAGACTTTTAAGGAGCTCTCATATTTCCATGTTCTTTATTTTCTGATCAGTCTTTGTTTTTTTTTCTTAAAAACCCCTCAGGCCATCCTTGTGGTCATCATGTTCAATGAGAAATAGGAAACTGAATACTGAAGTACAATGGCTGAGTTTTGTGTCTAAATTCAGATATCGCAGTGGAACAACTTTTTTTTTTCTCCCATTTCCACTCATTGTTTAGTCTGAAGTGGCATGAAAGACACTTGTACTAAATATCTGGACATCAGTAGTCTGCTTGGTTAAACTTCTATAACCTACTGAAAGTACGGTAATAAGCTATTGTAAACAAAATGCTCTGCAGTAGTGACTGAAAAGGATGAAACTGCTTATTTGAAGGTTCCTGCCCTGTTTGTAAAAATTTGTCAGATTTTGACTGGATTTCTTTTTCTTTTTTTGTATTATTACATCTGAAGAAATATTGATGTATATGGAACTTAATAAAATGGAAAAGACTGATTCCTTACTCGTGTGTGTGAAGCCTAAACAATATTTTACTATATGATAAATGTTTGCATATACATAGCATCTCAAGAATTGTGATATAAAGCAAGGCAGTATAAAACAACCAATTCATCATAAAAGATAAAGAATTGACTAAACTTTTAATGTGCTTTAATGTGTTCCAATTCAGTGGCAGTGTTTTTAAGTTTTACTCAACAGCTGTTCTGTTATTAGAATGAGCTGAAACAAATGTATTTAGAAAGATACATTTATTTAAGTGGCAGCAGTCTAAAAACAGGTGGAATATTCCGTTACACATTTATAAAATGAGTATGAAAGAAATATCTTTACATTTACTTAGAAATGTGTTACATGGATGTTTATTTGGGGTTGGATATGAAGTCTTTGATTAATTATTTCCTTTAACACTAAAATGCACCGATCCGGGAACAGTTCATGGCTGCCAAACGTCCACTGGAAAAAAAAAAAGACGGCAGAAAACCGACCCAGTCAGATTCAACGTAGGTGTTCACACCCGGAGATCTCGCGATGTTTCCGAACCGTGACGACATTTCCTGTGTGCGCTGTGATTGTTTTTAAACAAGCCAATGAGCGGAGACGGCTGGATGCTTTTGCTCGAACAGCCCAATCAGGAGGCTTTGTTGCAGGAATTTAAAGGTCTGTGCGGCGCCGTCTGCATACCACAACCTTTCAGTGAGGACCGGGTAAGCGTGTGTTAACTGCTTATGTAGTTTTATTAAAAAGGAATATATTATTATTATTGACAATTCTGCATGGTTTTCTATTTGGTGCTTAGTATGTCGAACTTGAGCTAGCTAACGTAAGGTTGTTTAATGTGAAACCGGTGGTCTGCTCAGCTTGACCTGCTTGTCAATCGTCCTGCTGTAGGATCACGAGGCACGTCAGAGTAAGTTGTACCGGCTAACTTGTTTTTAAAACTCTGTATGCAGGAACAACTCCAGAACCTTTCATATCCGCTGCTGCTGTTCTTTCCCGACACTTGAAAATGTCCGAGAACGTCGCACGTCTGAACAAGTTCAAGAACAAAGGCAAAGACGCCAATGTGAGTTTACTCGAACGAGATGCGTCTTGCATACTTTTTGTATCGTTAATATCCGGGGGTTGCAGTTTTATAAATTTGTTTTAAATTTAAATAAATGCAGGAACTTCGACGCAGGAGAGTGGAGGTGAACGTCGAGCTCCGCAAGGCGAAGAAAGATGATCAGATCTTCAAAAGAAGAAACGTGTCTGCGTTTCCTGACGAGGCGACTTCTCCTCTTCAGGAAAGAACCCAGAACGGCCAGGTAAGCCTTGAAATCCAATAATTGATTTTGAGGAAATGTTTACTTTATCCAATGGGATGGAATCTAGCACCAGCATAATGCTGGTAAATATGAAAGTGGCTAATTTTACTGGGTGGCTGGTGACATGTATCTGTCAGTGGCTGATGGATGTTCAAAGTTTATTTCCCACCCTGCTGTTGCACAAATTCAATTCTATTTATATCAGGGGGTCATGAACACAGACAACACCTATTATCCAACACAATAGCCACAAATCTATTACTGTATGTGGTTCAGTAGAAAGGAGTTAATTCAGTTCAACAGAGATCTTTGAGACTTAATATAGTTTGTCTCGACATTGAATCAGTGCAACACAACAAACCCCAGCCTAAAATAACCAGTCAAACCAACTCCTTTCTGACAGTCTTGACAAAAGATGGACCATTAATACAATTGCATGTATAGCCATTCATCATGTTGTTCACCTCTTGCATACCATGACCCATTACTCATTTGGTGTGACAACTGGCAGGCCTTCAGACAGTGGACGGTTGAGGAGATTCTCACAGGAGTGAACAGTGGTAATGCGGAGTCCCAGCTCCAGGCTACACAGGCTGCACGGTAATAACCATTCATTTAAAGGACACTGTACGTTTTAGCTTTACTGCACAACTCAAAATGACCAGTTACTGCCACGATGACTCACTTTTTACTGTCCTGAACGCAGGAAGCTGCTGTCCCGTGACAAACATCCTCCCATTGACCAGCTGATCAGCGTGGGTCTGATCCCCAAGTTTGTTGCCTTCCTGGGGCTGACGGACTGTCCTCCAATCCAGTTTGAGGCTTCCTGGGCTCTGACCAACATTGCCTCTGGGACGACTGATCAGACGGCTGCTGTTGTTGAGGGCGGGGCCATTCCTGCCTTCATTGGCCTGGTCACATCCCCCCACCAGCACATCAGCGAGCAAGCAGTGTGGGCCCTTGGAAACATTGCTGGTAACTGACAGAATATATTCATCGTTGTGGTGGTTTTTATTTTTTGTATGTTCCTGACCATCTGGAGAAGCAAAGGTCATGTTTTTATTTTTGTATGTATTTTTTGCTTTTTAGGGGATGGATCAGCTCTAAGAGACAGGGTCATAAAGCATGGAGCATTGGCCCCTCTGCTCAGTCTGCTGGCAGTCCCTGACCTGTCTGTATTTAATGTAAGTATTTATTTTAAAGTCAAATATATAATTGCGTAATAAACCATTTTCTTGAAATTGTCAATTCTCCTTATTGCCCAGCAGGGGGTGCCCTAACCCAACCAAATGCCGCTCCATGTCAAACTAACACCTGGCCTTCTCTTGTACTTGATGTTTTTGCAGACCAGCTACCTGAGAAATGTTACATGGACGCTGTCAAACCTCTGCCGCAACAAGAACCCCTCCCCCCCTTTGGCTGCCATCGAGCAGATCTTACCCACTCTCATTCGTCTACTGCACTGTGACGACATGGAGGTGTTGGCTGACGCGTGTTGGGCTGTCTCGTACCTGACGGATGGCGCCAATGAACGCATTGAGATGGTGGTCCACACTGGCTTAATTCCTCGCCTGGTGATGCTGCTCGGCTTTGAGGAGCTGCCTGTTGTTGTACGTATAAAGTTTTGTTCTTTTGGTTGTTTTTTCTATTAGTGCGTCCAGTGTGTGCATCAGAAGGGTGATGGTTAGGTCTTGTAGCCTCATGAGGGAACTCCTTTTTTAGGTTTTTAGACGTTGTAGAATGACCCCTCTCGCTCTTCCTTCAGACCCCTGCGCTGCGTGCCATCGGCAACATTGTGACTGGTACAGATGAGCAGACCCAGGCGGTGCTGGATGCCGGGGCCCTGAACATGTTCCCCCAGCTGCTACGCCACAAAAAAGCCAACATTCAGAAGGAGGCGGCATGGACTCTGTCCAACATCACAGCGGGGAAGGACGCCCAAATCCAGGAGGTCATCAACGCAGGCCTTGTTCCATACATGGTTGACATGCTTGTCCGGGTATGTTCTTGTTTTTTTTTTTTTTGATAGTTTTAGTTTCACTTGCTGGAGAATATAATTTCAGCGTTACCAATACACTGCTGTCGAAAACAAGATGCCTGCATTGGGGATTTCTCTTATGTTTCAGGTCATGTCATTGTAGCTTTTTCTCTCCTCTCGTCTGCAGGGTGACTACAAAACTCAGAAAGAGGCTGTGTGGGCTGTTACAAACTTCACCAGTGGGGGCACTATTCAGCAGGTGGTTTACCTTGTTCAGGCCAATGTGATTGAGCCCCTCTTGACTCTCCTCTCCTCCAAGGACAGCAAAACAGTCCTCGTTATCTTGGATGCCATCACAAATATCTTCATGGTGAGTGCATTGTCACGGGGGAAAAAATAGAAATGCTTGTTCAGTTCTGCTAGATGTGTTCAAATTTATCAATTGGTGGTGGCAAGATGACTGTAAAATACTCCTGATGTGTTTTCCTATCAGGCTGGGGATAAAATTGGGGAGACAGACAAGCTGAGTCTAATGATTGAAGAATGCGGTGGACTGGACAAGATCGAGGCTCTGCAGGCTCATGAGAATGAGATGATCTACAAGGCATCCCTCAACCTCATCGAGAAATACTTTTCTGGAGAGGTAAGTGTATTTTAAAGAGGTTGTGAACAGATTTTTTTTTTATTTTTTTTTTTACTATTTCCGTAAGTGGTCTTAAATTTTATTTTATTTTTAAAGGAGGAGGAGGTGCAGAGTGTGGCCCCAGAAGCAACAGATGACGGTTATGCATTCCAAATCAGTGAAAACCAGAGCACTTTCAATTTCTAGAGAACTTTCTAACTCTTAACTGTACTGTCCCCTCATTGCTACTGTTTGTCCTTTTGTTTGTTAGCTGTTCTTTTGTATGTATTGTACATACTGTTTTAACACCACTGATAAAAACATGATTGTAAATAAAGTTGTTGGATCATGTGTTTTTTGTTTTTTCACAATCAAGAGTTTTTGGGGTTATTTTTTAAGTTGGTCTATGTAGACGTGCACAACAAAAGTAGTATTGTAGGTTACAATAGAATATATAAATGCCAAATTATGTCTCGACCAAAGTAACTGCTATTATGGTGGCATCCAATAGATCCTGTGAATTTGCCCGTGTTACTTCTGTAGTTGATTATTTTAATTTGTTTACTTGAGATCCTTCAAAAATATAATAATGGGGCCATTATAAATGCTATTAACACCTGTGAAAAGCCCTACTGCAGTCATCTGAATATTTTATTTCTGTATTACAAAGGATAAAGAGCACACATGACAATTAAATAGTTGTGGGGTTGGAAGGGGGCCTAGATCTGATTGGGTACGCCCCTGTGTTTAAATAAAAAAACAAAACAAACACAAAAAACTCGTTAACACAAGTAGCTGTGTAAATTTATGCCATCATAGTAAAATCCGGTAATCGGGACAGCCCATCAACTCAACTGGGAAGGATGCGTGTGAGTGAAATACAGTGAGGTTGCCACATGCTGGAGAAATGTTACACTCCCCCAGCAGTGTGTTGTCGTCACTGGCCAGCTCCTAGCAGCAGCCTCCTGGTGTGGGATCCACACTGCAGGGCTCAACAGTTCAACTCCCGACGAGCGAGCGGAGAGGACTCGGTCCGATGCAGAGGCTCCTTCCGAAGATGTGAAGACAAAACACAGCGTTACACCGCCGCGACTCCTTAGTAGCTCGTTTACGCGTTTCACCGGGAAGAGAAGTCTGTTTTTTAGTAAATGCACTTTGCAGTAGTCTCGCGATTTTCTTTTTCTTTAATTTTGCACGTTTGTGAGCGATCGCTATGGCAGTTCAGTTCACATCCGGGCCACAATGCCTTGACTCCATTATTGTCTAAAACTGGCGGAGAGGTTGATAAACCTTGTTATATTTTTTTACAGTTAAAAACACATTTTTTATTGCGTTCAGTGAAGGCTGGGACCGAGAGGAGATGTCTAACCAAGGAGTTCGGCGGAATGGCCCCGTGAAGCTGCGACTAACAGGTAGCTAGCTAGCAATGCTTTTAAATCCCCAAGTATATCCCCCACACACACTAGCTAGGAAGGCTGTGTGTATTTGCTGGGTGGGAACAGTTCCCATGGGCCATGGAGTTGGCGTGCCGCCGGTTCTCTCTCTCCCGTGATTTTCACGGTTTTTTTAACAGCTATAATGTATTTTAAATATATTTGTTTAGTGTGTTAGCTAATATCGGAAAACTGACTGGGAACCATTGATATGACTGAATATGCTTATTATTGTTCCTGGAAATAGACTGTCGCCAGTAACCACCTATATATTGTGTTTCTCTGCCATTGAAGTGGTTGTGGCTTGTTGAAACTAAAATCTGGGAGGGTATCTCACACGTCTATTTAATCTATGTATTAAAATATTTGCAATGTAAGAGTGCTAAATAACTATCACACTGTTCTGCTGACAGACAGGCTCCCATAAAGTTGGCTAGCTGACGTTAGCCTAGCCTAGACAGCCTGCCAACTAGCTCTAACCAAGCCTTTATGCCAGAACAAGCCTCGGTTGAGATGACAGGCACCTGCACAGGTCTCAAGAGTCTGCAACAATGTACAAGAACTGCCCACTGACAGACAGCTGCCTCTTTTGACAGTCATTAAAACGGGGATGTATTCCTGCAGTATATCTGCATCCTTTTTTATAAAGCAGTTCTGCTCTGAGTTCAGCCTCAACCAGTACTTTCACAGCATGATCCACACTTGAAGTTGGGTCTGTTTTAAGCCAGAGTAATGAAGTAATGAATGTGAAGTAACATGTCCTTGCACTGGTCTGTTTGCACACCTCCCTCCCTCTCCCCCTCGGCTGTTTTGGTTTGTGCCTTTTCAACACAAACAGCAAAAAAAAAAAAAAGGTTTACATGAGAGCACGCTGTTTTGACTGGGAGAAGGGCTGACAGCTGCCCTTTTTTGATGTGCGTCCAGGATTTTTCAACCAGGAAGGGCCAAATTAAATATTTAAACTGGTGCTGTTTCTGATAGGAATAAGTGGAGACAACAGGGTGGGATCTTAAATGAGATGGATTTAATGAGCTGGGGTTTCAAGACGGCCAAGGACATCAAGCTTTTGAGCAACAGTTTTATTGTAGTCAAGAAGTCATTCAGGGTTCAAAAACATGGCGTGGAAACATTTCTCACACTTGCAATTAAAATCTTTTAATTGTTGTGACGCTTTGAAGTGTGTTTGTAAATAACAACACGACTTTCACGTTAAAATCAAGAGTCAGTGGTCGTCTGGCGGAATGCTATGAATGCGAGTCCGCTGTGGAAAAGTGAGCGACACCGTGCACCCACTCCAGACGAGAATATCACCCCCCCCCTCTTTCGGAATTATGTAATATTGTGCCATGTCGTCCACGTGGTCGGCCCTGTCCCACAGCTGAGCTCACTGCGTTCCCCTTCCAGGAGAGCAGTGGAAAGCAGGGCTCACAGCCCGAGAGGAAGCTCGGTCGGAAGGCAGCCGTCCGGTGGTGGTAGAGCCCGTGTGCTCGCTTTTAGCAGCGAGGCTTCACTGCGCACTGTCATTATGTGTTTCATTGTTTAGCGCCGCACAGCTGTGTATACGAGGCTGATTAGATTTCTGTAGGGAGTAATGGGCCCCGGAGAGCTCCATTGCGACATCGTAGCTGCATGCTGTCATCTGTAGTCTAGTTGAATTTTTTTACACATAGCTGTCGATGGATTTGTTTCCAGGCAGGCAGGTTGTGAGTGATGAGTTGCTGCATTTAAACAGGTCTGTAGCTGTTTGTGCTGTAGGCGTCTCTCCTGGCTGACCCCCCTCCCACACACACACACACACACACACACACACTCACTGTCCATTTGAACCAGATGTTGCAGATGTTTGCCAGCTATTAAACTGGGAGAAATATGGCAAGCAAGCTGCTAAAACTAACACTTTGGGTGAGAATTGCCCCTTGACTACACGGGGCAGGTTTCCATTATGCTCCACAGCTGATCACTTCAAAATGATGTGACACACAAACACAGCTGATGGTACAACACGCGCGATCCACCCAAAGTCATAAATTACATTATGTAATTTTGCATCGGGTGTAATTTGCACCACTTTCCATGCAGCCATAAATTTGACGACACGCATGCTGAGTGCCAAGTCTCAAGAGTTCCCTCTGATGTGATGGAGACTTTGCAGAAAGCGGAACGCATTCCCTTCAATCCGTCACGAACTGTGAGTCACAAGCTGTCGATCGCAGAGAAGAGAAATCGGACTCGTAAAGATCAGCAAGAGTCAACGATGTTCTGTCTTTGCCCTTTTTGAATACACTTTCTGCCCAGAAAGATGTGCAGCGGAATAATCAATGAACTGCCGTCCGTCTGATTTTCTGGTCGGATTCAGGTTTCTGACGTTTATTGCCGTTTTTGTCTCAACTCGGAGTTTACATGTGACTCGTTAAGCATATGGTTTGCTCATTTGAATTCTTTGGCGTGGCGCAGACCAGCGCAGAGAACTATATCTCAGTGGGATTCCCTAGAATTCTCCATTCGCATTCCCAACCTCTTCCTCTCTGAGTCACTCCTGTTCTTTCCGACTGTAAGCTTCTTCCCCCTCAGACCAAGACCAAAGCATTTTTTACTCCCACCCTCACTAACTGAGCTTCCTCCGCGCACACTAATCCATCTGATGCACTCTTTACGTAGGTAGCTGCGTGTCTCTCTTTCAATTAACAAATTAACAAGATTTAATGGCGTGTCAGCCGATTGTCCAAGGCACTATTATTTTTGGTGAAATAGCTGCACATTTTCCCTGCTCCTTTTGCCTTGTAAGATGACTGACAGCTGAATGGACACGGATGCTGCTTCAGAATAAAACAGACTTATTTTAAAGATGCAACAAAGCCCCCCCGGGGGTTTCACATTGGCCCACTTTGTGGCTTTGAGTGAAAGACTTAGGGCTCTCCTTTTTAGTGCATGTCCTCGCTCTTTCAGTGCTGCTTGATCTGACTGTAGTCCACAGACGGGGGGGGGGGGGGGTGTTTAGATGTGGGATAATTGACGAAGAAACCCCCACAGATGGGGCTGTGGAGGCACAGGACCCGATGATCAAGACCATTTTAATGTGGTCTGAGCTGGCGCTTGGTCTATTCATGTGGTCTCAAGTCAGAGGGATCTTTTTTCAGAGTGGCTGTGTGGAAGTGATTTGGGTTCATCTGGGTGTTCAGACAGGATACGTTGTAAATACAGTGATTAGCTGCATGTGGTGAACTGTTGACTCTGCTGGCCCATCATGGACATGCATTTTGAGCAATCATTTCCACATTTTGCTTTAACAAGATGTGAAAGAAAAACAAATATAATGTCGGCAAAAGACCAGAAAAAAAGGGGGAGGGGGGGACTCCATAAGGGAACGTAACGAGCAATTATTGCACATCATTTGTAAACATTTTCTTTCCCTCTGCTGAGAACCTCCCATCATTTTAAATTGTTCCATCAATTAATTGACTGGCCGGGGTTGGCTTTCCTGTTGGTTCAGCTGCTCTTCAATGAGGACAGAGCTGTATGCGTTTGCTCTACCCTCAACCGCCGCTAGCAACGGCCCGGAGGAGACCAGATGTAGCAGGGTGAGAGAGAGAGAGAGAGAGAGAGAGAGAGAGTGGGCAGCTTCTTAGAGAGGAAGTGCTCCCCAGACCCCAACACTTGTCCAAACGTCACCCCTGACAGGTGGGGAGCAGAGCTGTCCAGAAACCCCCTTTTGAGGTTCTCCTGGAATAACAATAATAAAGGGAAGAATTGCTGCTACTCAGCAGGACATTGGGCTCGTCGTCTCTGCCCTGTCGCTGCATTAGAACAGCGTGCCCTGGCTTTGATTAGCTAGGCGGCATGTGTGGTTTGGGGAGATTGGCTCTTCCTGCAGAGTAGAGCAGCACTTCAGAGTGGCTGCTTTGTGACGCCAACAACAGATAATATTTTCCCGTATCCACACATCCTGTTTCATTTGGAGCCTGAAAGAACAGAGAAAATTACCTACAATGCTCTCTGTTTATACTTGACTGTCCTAAAGCAGGGATTCACAACCGGAGCTACTTGTATGCCAGGGGATACATGGAAAGATTTTAGCGTCAGTAATTAGGAAAAAAATTGAAATGAGCTTACAACTCGACTAAGCTACGTGTTGAAACTGCAATTGAAAGTGCCTGAAAACTTGTTAGAAAGTAAGTCTAAACAGTTATAAAGAATAGTAATCCAAATGGATTGGTAAAAGTATATCTTCTGCCACGTCAACTGTTAGTAGTTAGAATACAAACTTGGACAAACTGACCTAAACTCTGACAGTTCAACTGAATGATATTGTAACAATATCCACTTTTATATAGTAAATAGTGTAAAATAACATCCAGGTTGTAATCAAATTAAATGAACCGCATGTTTGGGGGGAACAACATCGAAAACCACTGCAGTACAGCTTCTGATGATTGGCGGTTTTGCTGCATATAGTTTATATATTATTATTTATATTATTATTATTACATGATCCTCAATGGAGAAAGTATCTTGGCCATTGTAATTTTATAAGATGTGCCAAAGCATTTGTCCAGTTATGTTAGAACATCTGCAGCACTACTCTCAGGCCTGTGTGGTATCCTACACACATCAGCTGTACTGAGTGAGCTGCAACCCGTCCTCTGGCTTATTTAACATACACGCACGCATGCAGATGTCATTCTGTGCCTTTCCAGCCTTCTGGTAGAGAAAGAAGATTGTCTCTGCTCTCAAAGTTCACCTGAACGTGGCCTCTATTTATTTCCCTTTTTGCAATTTATGTAGTCAGTACGCTGGAACCCGTTGTTAATTACAGTTCATAAAGAATTTAAATTAGCATGGTGTCTTCAGCAAGGATGAGTCATATGACTTTATATCTCAGTTCAGGATCTGCCACACTGCAAGCTTGCACTGGCCTCCTGTAGTATGTCGTAGAGAGCGTCTCGTTGGCCTTGGAGAAGTGCTAATCCTTCTGGGTGGTTTGGGAAAGACCTTCTTCAAAGGCCTGCTCTGTTAACCTGGCTGCAGTGGTTAATGGGTCAGAACTGGATTAGCGGTGAGTGTGAGGGAGTGGAGCTCCGGCGAGAACTCGGCTGATTCTTGTCTGCAGGCTCTTTTCCTATCATTCCTGCCTGGCTGTTCTCCACGCTGCCCCTCCCACCACCCTAGCCCCTCTATTTCTTGCCTATTTCCCAAACTACTGCTCCCTTTGAAGTTAGAAACTCCACTTGGGGATATAATTTTTTTTTTTTATCATCCGAGGCGGCTGCATGCATATCCAATGTCAGTCTAGAACCCCGTTTGACTTTAGATGCTCTTAGTTTTCTGCGCACAGTCTGACCTGAAGCGGAATATACTTGGCATCGGACATTTTTCATTATGGCTTGTTTATTGATTAGCTGAGCTTTATGACATTGTCTGTTGCTGTTGGAAAAAGTGACCCGTGAAGACCATAGCGTATCACAATGACTGTCATGTCATTTCATGCTGTTGAAAACATGCTCTGTGTGACACTGTGATGGCAATGTGAGATGCAAAACAACCAGACTTCGATGTGTTCCCCCCTTTTAATACTACAAAGCTAACGTAAAACTAGATTTGTACGTGTTTCGGTGCCGTTTTGGTGGCAGCTTGAAAACTAGATTGGAGAAATGGACTCTGTCACAGCTCTCTGACAAAGTGTGGCGCAGAGCAGGAACCACAAGCTTTATGATTCTAGACTTGGTGACAAATGAAAAGTGGAGAAAGGCCTTATTTTGTAGACAGCTCCTCAACCTCAAGACCTTTTTAGTCCCTGAAAGGAATGCAACAAGGAATGAAGCAGCCCTTTGCTATGTGTTTATTGTGAAAACCCATTGCAGTGGTGATAAATGCAATACATCTGCTACCCCAGTAAAGCCTCACTATCTCACATTCATTAACTGTCGAGACAGTTAATGAATGTTAACGACAGAATAGGCCGTTTGTCAATGACTCCCAAAACGAGTGGCTAGTTAGAAACTTAGTTAGTTACAAACGCAAGTTAAAAGAAGTCGGCGTCGACTTTTGGTTTCACACAGGACACAAACAGCAGCCTCCTGGGTCAAAGTCCTGTCTGACCCACATCTCTGGCTTTTGTGTTGGTGAGAGAGTAAAGTGTGGTGGTCTCATTATATGTCACTCTCTGGAAGGTTAGGGTCTCGTGCTTGTGGAGCAGTCTGCGAGTAAAGGCCTCTCCTGTCACATTCCACGTTTGATCTCTGGTTGAAGCTGTTGCATTAAGCATGTTTCCTCCTTCATTTGTTTGTAGGGATGTCTGTGATTATTATCATCTCTCAGCAGCATGCCCAGGTGAGATCACTCAGCAAGTTTGCACAAAGTCTCATTAGCCCCGATAAATATCCACACATGCAGCGGCCGTTTCATTTCCCCTTGAAACGGAGGCGGAGGCAGGGTGGCCTGAGCGCTCCCGCCCAGCTGTCTGATGGAGGAGGGTAACCTGAGAATAATTCTCCAACGCGCTGGCTCTGCTTTAAACCTGGATGGACACGGGTTGATACGATTAACTCTGACTAACCTCAAGCAGATGGGGGTCTCTCAAGTCTACAGTGTTACCGGCAGCGGGGTGGGGGTGGTGGTGGGGGCTTTGGTGGAAAAGCCGCAAGACGCCGACAGCTGACTGGAGACGTCTGTCCGTGCCTCGGCCTGACGTTTGAGCCCCTTCGGTCCTCTGTGGAGACAAGACCAGAAGAGAGATGTTTATATTCACACCGGATCACCTTTCAAATGGTACCTCTGCCAAAGTTGAACAAACATACCACACGATCCCCGTGTAGTAAAAAACGTCTGTCTGCAAATGCGATATTTCAACACTTTTTTTCAACATTTATTTATTTTTTGGTTGTTGCTCCAAACGCTCTAGCTATTGAAGCATCTTAAAATATGAACAGAGGCACATAGATAGCCCCCATCCACTGTGTTTTCTTGATGACTCTTGAGCCTGACTCTGATGTGTAACTGTCTGCTGAGTTCGCAGGAAATTCATCATGAAACTAACATTCATATTCAAGACTGGGAGTGCCAAATGCCTGATGATTCAGCTGTCAGGCAGATGCTAAAGAAACTGTAGTCAGTCGTGTTGGGAACGTCCGGAGATGTTGCCCAATATTTACTCCTACATGCCTTTATTATTACAGGCGAAGCACCTAATGTAGTAATTTACAGTCTGGAGCTAAAGGCTCAAAGAGTGTTCTAGTAATGATGAGTTTTGTTACTTGGTTTCCCACGACTGAATGAACTTATTGTTTGGATTTTTGCCAAAAAAAATGTGGCTTGTGATGGTCACATGTGGCATTCTCCACACATCAACACATTTTTTAAACTCCCAGCTTGTCATTTTTACAGTGCATCTTTTTTTACTTTTGATGTTACACTTTACTTGTTAATAGGGCATTTGTGGAATTCCACAGGTTTAACTGCATTATTAATATTAACGTCAGCAGAAGGCTTCATTTGGCAGGCCAACCTCTGAGAGATGATTTCACCCAAGCGTAGCTAAATTTGGCTCAGACATGATGGCACATGTCCTGTAGACACGCGTCATCTCATTTAAACATGACTTGCAGCACTTAGTAAAAGCTGTTTATGGCCCGCACCTGCACTCAGCGGCATTTGGTCATGGCTTTTGATCAAGAGGACCGCCGTTGCATCCCAGTGAGACACCGGGGCTCATTACCGAGGATGAACACGTCACAGGCAGGAAAGATCTGTGGATAAAATCACTTCATCCTGTATCTACCTGGACGGATACCAGCCGATGCTCAGCCCAGAACTACATCTTTCCATTGAATTATTTCTCAAGTTGAAGCTGAAAAGATTACACCAGTGGTTCTTAAACTTGTTTGTCCAACATACCACCACAGCCCCATCAGATGGGTTTTAGTACCCTTTTATCAGACCCCTTTGATAGATGGGATGGCTTTATGGTATTCCTTTTTTTGTAGTTTTGTCCCAAGTTTGAATTTGTCCTACTGCCATTGAGAGTGGCAGAAAACCATTTAAACCATTTACAGTCTCTTTATTCTGAGCTTTTTGTTGTCTTTTTTCCTGCTAGTCTTTCTGCAGTCTTAATCCACCTCAGGTTGGTGGGAAACTGAGCCATGTCTTGTCCAGACTACCATAGTTGATGCCAAGTTATTTTGGCAATATTTATAATATATTCTATAATAAATATAAAGATCACACAAATGTGTAATCTTGCTTGTGAGTTGTGTTTTTTGTGTGGACGTACCCCTGGTTAGGAATCACTGGAATAAACAATGAAATAATTGGTCGATCAACAGATAAATTATCAGCAATTATTTAGATTTTCAATTAATCGTTTCAGATTTTTCTTAACCAAGCAAAAATCTTGGAAAACGATGCCGAACGTTCTGTTTCCGGCTCCTAAAATAAGATGATTTGCTGTATTTTCTTTTGTCAGATATTATTATAAAATGGATATCCTTCATAGACTAAGTGATTCAATAAAAACTAAATGATCAATTAAAAAAAGAATCCTTTGTTTCTGCCCTATTCTCAAGACATAGTAGTAGATGGCTGTGCAGTACTTTCAGCTATGATTACGACATGATTCTGAGGCTGGGGGTCCTCTCGGTCCAACACAGTCACTGTCGAGGTTCACGGTATGAAAGGAAAAATATGGCTGGGTGGTAATGATGTAACACTGCTCCCAGATGAAGTTGTGAAATCCTTAGAAAAACCCGAACTGAAGCGCGGTGGTCCTCCACTTCTGTTAAACAGGTTGGTACTATCCACCCTCTCCACTGCAGCGCGGCCTGGACCTCTCCTCCACTCTCCTCCATTACATCAGACGGGGCAGAGGAGCCAAGAAGCTGGGGGAGCCACTGAATTCAACTCGGGTCGCAGCCAACGGCAGTGCAAGCTTGCAGAAGCCTGAGCTCTGATTTGCTCACTGTTTTGACTTCTCACTTAGCAGCAGCAGCAGCGGCGAAGGTGCTGTGGAAGACTTTACTCGCCTGGATGACTCTCTTTTAGGCACATTGTATCACACAGAGTGGAAAAGACGGTGTGATGTACTATGCAGGGGTAACAGGAATGCCACTAGAAATTGCCATTGTGGCATGGTTTCCCACTATTTGGAGCCGAAAATAGTCGGGGCGGACTCCTCTATTATGCAATTACAGTGGACTGTATCACGGAGGGAAAAGGTGACGTGAGATGGATGAAATGTTCTCACACTAAGAATGTTGCCAGCCTCTTTCTTTTCACCATGGCTGTGCGTGGTGAGTTTCCCCACATAGTCCAACAGGTTTTTGTCAAAGGAAGATAAGAGAAGCCTTAGTAGGTGGATTTGATACAGTTGGTGCATCTTTGTATCTGCACCTTTTACCTCTTTGTTAACAGACAGGTTTGGTTAGTACAGCATTTCCCACACAGGATGTCACATTTCCTTTGGTGAGACCAGTAAGTGTGTTATGTTTAGGGCTGCAAGTAACTATTATTTTCACCAGGGTTCCCACGGTCATGAATTTCCTGGAAAATGAATGAAGTTGTAACTGGAAATGGTTTGGAATAAACATAAAACGTTTAATATACATTATTTTGGCTACTAATATGTTTTATAAAATCACAAAACATAACGTTCTAGTGCCACGCTGCGTGTCCTCTCTAGTATCATGTGATACACGTTGGCGTATGCAGCTTGTTGGCGTGAAGTTAGCAAGTGCTATCAATTTGCTTATGTGAAAATACCTGGGAAGTACATGATTAATAATGTTTGGCTTTTGATTGGCAAATATAATACATGGCTCAAGTGCGAGGCAGACCCCAACCTGCACCCTATATATGAATAATTATATATTAATTAACATAAATATTATGGAAATTTTGTAAATATTCATTGGCAAAAATGCGTGGGACCCCTGTACCCCTGTAGCTTTATTTATATAAATCGTTGGAAAGCGAAAAATGTTAATCAGTCTCCAACAGCCCAAGGTGACGTCTTCAAAAGTTCTGTTCGACCAGCTGTTCAAAAACAGAATATATTCCGTTTACAGTCGTAGAAGACGAAATCTGCAAATGCTCAAACTGAAAAAGCAGTTTTCTTTTTTTATGTATCTCACAATTAGTTGATTAATAAAATAGCTGCCAATCATTTTTATTGTTCAAATAATCGTCTAATCATTGCAGCTCCAATTATGTCCGCATCTGATTATTCTCAGACTCGACTCGGCTGTCAGTCCATTCAGTGTTAGTCGTTGTTCAGTTACTGTCACAGCAGCATCAAATCAAGATTGTTTAAAGTCTCAGTTGGTTTCGGCAGCCAGCTTTATGCATCATGGCACCCAAGACAAAAACAAAACTTGACTTCCTGGCCAGTTATTTATCTTGGTCGGTTGCCCAGATATTAACAATGACTGATAATCATCGTGCTTTGATGCCACTTCATTCTCTAACTGCAGCATGTCATTTATACATAGTGCCACCTCGCAGAGCAGACCTGAGTATGATGTATAATGATATATGGCTTTTCTTAGTCATGGCCTTTTATCCTTTTTTGTGTTTTTCTTTCCTTTAATTCAACTGTTGTCTTATGCCTCTGGTCACAGTGATTTGGTGCAACAGATGTCCCCGGACATCCTTTTTTTCTCCCCGTGTGTAACAGGAGTCCTGGGAATCTATATTTGCGGTGTTTGCTTTGCGGTACTTGATGCACATCACAGCAGGGCCTGAGTTTCTTTCACTCTCCACTCCTCAGTTGTTGACAAGATTGTTCTTTCCCCTCCTCACTCGTGGCACGTGTGAAGAGGAGATGAAGCACGTCTTTGAATGCCTCTTTGAAGCTTGAAAAGAGGGGGGACCGTGGTCTTTTTTCCCCTCATTTTTTGGAAGTGTTTCCTTTCTGTTTTCCTCTGTGTAAAATGATGCATGGGGGGATTTTGCTCCCCTTTTTCCTCTCTTATGTTCTGAATCGTGGAAATTGCAGGTCTGTTTAGAGGTATTAGAAGATTTTCCTGGCAGTTAGTAGTTCCATGATCACTCGGCCACCAGTGACTCCTAATATCTGTATTATGTGACCAGAAGGAGTCTTATCAGATTTGCATATTACATAAGTGGATTTTCTAACGCATAAAAACTTTCCAAAGCTGGGATATTTCCCAATGCCTACAAGTCACTTTGCCTTAACCACATTTCCACAGTCAGCCTACACCCCGTGAAGAGTTGGACTGAGCTCCTGAAACCCTACCCTGCTTCCTCACTCTGTCCTGCCTGACTGCAGTTAAGGGCTAAAGTTTAGTGGTGTAGCCAGGTCTTTAAAAAGTAACCCACTTTTGTCATGAACAGGGCAGCGCTGAATGTACTCCATGAATGGGTGCTGTGCCTCTGTGTCAAACACACTGGACTGCCCCATAAAGTCTTTTTTTAGAGGTTGATTGTTTGGTTTTTGAGAGATAATGAGAGTTTTTCTTCACTTGCACTTGCTTACATTAAATCTCACAGGGATGTGAATATGGAAGTGGATATAAAATCAATTGCAAACTGTCTAATTGATCATTTTATCTCTGTTAGTGAGAGTGTGGGATCCTCATGATGGCAGTTGGTCACTTGTTGCGTGTTTCCCAGGGGAACTCTGGAACAAGAAAGAGAGGGGGGGGGGGTACTGCAGTCGAGGAGAAATGAGAAAACAAAGCGAGAGAACAACAGAAATACAACTTAATTTACGATTCGTTTTGTAGTTTTCCATCTTTTCCACCTCCGTCTCCTTTTTTCATTTCATTACATTCACCAAAAACTCCATAGTCACACCACAATACAACACAAACAGCAACAAGACAAACTTGTGTTGTCGTTTCCTCGTGTGTAATTTGCATTTCCAATGGTGTTGTCCGTTTCTCCTTGGTCTGACCTACACTGGAAATTCAAACAGAAATGCACAAAAGGGATTTTTAGTTCCTGGAACTTTTTGGTCGAAATGGGCGACTGGTCAGTCTGCGAGTTGGCTCAGTTCTAAATGATCTCGGGACTTATTTCCTATAAACTGCGCCTGATTTCCTTCCTGTGTCAGACTGACCTACATGTCTGAGGTGAGATTGCCATGCATGGACGCTGCGGCTAATATCAGCCTCCCTCTGCTGCAGCCTCAGTGACAGGGGCCTACAAGACCGAACATTACACAACATACTGTCATAGGAGATTGATTAGGCGACGTCCTTGGAGATTAGCAGGTAAGACAGGTAAAGAGCCGGTTCACCGGCACCCTCATCAGCACTCGTCAGTCACAACTCAGCCGCCTTCATCTACATTTTCCTCCCTCCCATTAGGTTGTAGGGAGTAGAGGAGGGGGAGGAAGCCGCTTGTTTATAGAAGAACAATGCTGCGCGTGAGAGTGCACAGTCCCAGGCAGACAGACGTACAGACAGACAGGCAGAGGAATGGTTGGGTGCTGGCAGGGTGGGGGTCGGGGGGGGAGTACTGTTCCCTGAAGACGTGTCAGACAGTCTGGCAGGTTGGGTCACTGCACTGGACTGGAGGAGCCAGGTGGACAGGAAGGGAGGTTCAGAATGGGTTCAACCTGAGCCGGTGGGCTGAAGAGATTTTGTTTAGGTTCACACACAGTCCCACGCGAGGAACAGATCGGCTGACATTGTGAAAGGCCCCCCCCCCCTCATCTCCATCTCCCTCTCCCGCTCCCTCTTATTAGGCTGCGTTTCCAGACAGTTTTGACTTGGGACAGGGATGGTGGAATATTACCAGGCGGTTATTTCTGTTCCCACACCCCCATTTCCTCCACCTCATGGGCTCCAGTGTAATAGTTAACCACAGAACAACAGACTACAGGCAGTGGGAACCCTCTTTTCCCCTCTGTGCTCTTTTGCTTGCTTGTGTGTGTGTGTGTGTGTGTGTGTGTGTGTGTGTGTGTGTGTGTGTGTGTGCGACTGTTAAAGTGGCCATATATGTATATGTTCAGAACAGACCGACGTAGACCCCCAGTCCCATCTTGTCTTGACCAGTGATTGCTGCCATGGCAACGCTCCCCTTCCTCCCCTAGACGTCACGTGATCTCCTCCTCCCCAGGTGTTTGGCTTGCGTCGGGTGGCCTTCATTGATTCGCCCTGAACAGTGGGGCTCTTTGTGTGGCGGCCTGTGAGAAACTGGGCCCGTCCTCTCCCCACAGGTGGAACTTTAACTTCACTCCAGGGTCTCCGAGCCAATGTTCTACTCGGAGTAGTAGATTTTTATTAAGGTGCAAGCTGACAAAGGAAGGAGCTGAGCTGATAATCAGTCGTATGTGGTGTTTGTTTAGCTTCTCCTGCTGTCCTCCGGGAAGCAGCCTTGTTTGGGCTCTAATGTGGAAAGCTATTATGTGACTAATAAGCTGCAGACAGCCAAGCAGCCACTGAGAGCACACACACACACACACACACACACAACACCCCTGCTACTTTATGTGGAGCCACCAGCTCATATTTCCACTTAGTCACTGACCAATTTGCGAACTATTTGTTTCTTCCAGTCGTAGCGTTTGAGCCTGTAGGTGGTTGTTAGATGATGATGCATTTTCTTCTGACAATGTTTTGATGTTTCAGCCTGCCATCCCATCCTCAAATCCTTTAACCTTCTTCTGTGGTCTGTTTTAAAACTAACAGTATTCAGAAAAAGAGAAGTGGGCCCTTAGCCTAAAAGGTTTCGGCCATTTATCAGATGGAGGGAATAGCAGGTGACCACTGTTCCCGCTCAAAAGTGTCGCTTGCATGAGCCAGTGATGGACAGATGGACTTTCAGAGTAGCTAGAGTTATTTCTCACAGTGACAAATTCAGACACCCGTGTGTTTGACTGATACTGTGCTGCGTGGAAGGCCGTGAAAATCTGTCCGCTGTCTTGTCATCCCTGTCAGAGGTCCATTCTGGGCAAACTGGTGGCTGAAAGTGGAAAAGGCCTCTAATGCTGTGGTCTTTGTTAATTGTCTTTTTTTAAATGTCTACACCCGTCCCTTGCCGTGAATCAGTCAGCGCTGCAGTCCCTGGCTGTGCGACCAGAATGAGAAACACAGGCGACACAGAGAAACCCTTCTCTCTGCCTTCCCTCGATACTTGCCGTCGCTATGACGACAGAGGGTTTTAGATGGGCCGGGATGCGCGGGGTTATGTGATGCTTTTCCGGAATGTGTGTGTGTATGTGTCTGTTTTGTTTTTGTGACCGAGAAGGAGAAAGTTAGGAACCGCCAAGGAGCGTAATGATACAGTCATCTCCCGGTTTAGTGTAATATATTCCACAGACCGCTGTTCAATACGCTGCTGTAACAAACTGAGTCACAACTCCTTATTTCTTCTGTATGTACCTAAAATGTATTCTTGTTATTGTTAAACGGTTTAAAGACAACTATTTTGTTAGAATGTTTCTTCTCATAGATTTTGGTGCAAAATGCAAATAATAAATCGCTCAAATTAAAATATTTATCAAATTGTAAAGTTTACTTGATTTCCTTAAAAAATTAAAATAACTTGGCTCGACGTCACCTTAGACTTATACAATAAATTATATTATACATATTATACAATTATGCAAGGTGTCAGATTAATTATTAATAAAAAAGATTTTTAGTTACAGCCTATATTAGATAGTAAGGTTGTCGTTTTAAGACAGGTTTTCAAAGTTTATATATCAGTCCATTTTTGAGTTTATGGTGCATATTGTCACATTTTTGTATAGTGAAATATTGAGCCATAATAAGTGTAAAACATCTTGGGGGGGTGTACTAAAGTGGTTTCATGTTAAGGACAGGATAATATCCCCCTTACCACCACCACCACACTGTGAAGGAACAATGAAGGAAGTAGGAAGTGTAGTTTTGTCACTCAGATGTTTAAAAAAAGAAATAAAGTTTAGATCTGATTTAACTCTGAATTTGTTCTTTCTAACCCCTCACATCGTATTAGAGAGAGCATGAGAAAGCCCGTCCAGGGCGACCAATAAACCAACATTTAGCAACCATTTACAACGCTGCCCTGTAGGTGCATGTTCGCCCACTTCCTTTTCATGAGGAAGGCTTCCTCTTTAACAGGACCCCATTTCCCATAATGCCATACATTTTGGGGCATTTTTGTGCGCTGGCGGGCATTTCTATTAGTGTCATTATATAAAGCTTTTGCATTGAGGATGTAATTTTGTCTATGTTGGGTTATTTAGCTACTGATGATATCATATATCTCTGCAAGGGGTTCAACACTGAAATCTGTAGGCCATGCTTAACCCCCATCCCTGAGCTTAAAATAAACAATTTTGGTGCCACTGAATAAAATGTTTTTCATCATTGGATCAAAACATTAAGCATCTTCTTTCATTGTTTCAATCTTTACACATCACGCTCTCCCTCCTGCTTGACCTACATTCAGCTCCCCCCTCGCTGCTCCTCTTTTTGTTTATTTCTTTTCCTTCTTTTCCGCTTTGTAATTTCAGAGCATCACAGTTGGAATTTTGGGATTATAACAACATCATTAGCGAGACTTTTACAAGGGTGTGTGTGTGTGTGTGTGTGTGTGTGTGTGTGATACCAAGAGTGTGACAAGGCAGCTCCAACCATGGGTCCCAGACACCCAGCCCCCACCCTTCATGTCACAGATCTGAGAACGCTTTGAGTCCTCGAGAGTCACAGCATCATTCATGGAAAGACAGAGACTTTGCAGATTAGTCTCAGTGAAGCACTTCGTGATGTGGTTGGTCAGCTGCGCGGACGTTAAAAAGAACCCAGGGCTTTAACTTCTTTATCCAGTCTTTTTTTCATTCTTCACAAACCTTTCACATCTACAACTGTGTACATGTTCGTACATGGCTCATTCTGATGGAGCATAAACCGCCCCTTAGTCTCTGCCACGACAGTTATGCTGCATTCACATGGAATCAGGCAGACAGACAACACCCTCAGGAAAAACAAAGGAACTGTCCAATTTAATAGCAGAACAGCCAAACAAGACACTCACGACAATACGTTGTACTTGCATACAAAGAATGGAATTAAATATATTTAATCAAATGATTTCATTTCTAGTATCTTCTGTAATTATTCTAGTAATCCATGTAGCTATAAAATGCAGCTTTTTTTCTTAATATTCTTTTGCAAACTTAAAGTGAACGTTAAATTCTCTCCAAAAACGTGAGGTCACGTTTAAACTTTTGAATCGCAGTGCAGTCTACCGTTTCGGGGTATTCTCTGCCGTCCTCACTGAATTTTACCGTCCACTCGGATGATATCCGGTTTGTCGTCTGGGGAAGGTGTCGATTTTAACCTCAAGTCCATGTTGTGAAACTTCTGCAGTGCACTTTGTTTTTAGTCATAAGTCCTAAGCTACAGTTGAACTTACACACAGCTGGCGCAACAACCTGCTGTAGAGCTTTAAAACAGCATTAGGCTTGTCTCTTTCACACATCGAGTGCATCTTAAAGTGTCTTATGGAGATGGCGGACGTCGTGTCCTCAAGCTAACTGCAGTTTTTGACAGGTGAATTGTTCTTTGCGACATAATGCTGTGTGTGCGTGTGCATGCGCGTGTACATTTCCATCTACATTCATGAAGGGTAAGCCTGCTGAGAGGGACATTTTTCATCTCTCCACTCCCTATAAAATACTGACCCATCGTTATACACATCTGTAATGATGCACAACTTAAGTTTATGTATAGCATTGTAACATTTTATAGTTGTGTACTGAGAGCTATATTGTGATGGTTGGATTCCTCTGCGTCCTGATTGCTGTCCTTGCTCTTCTCGCTGCTCTGCAGCCTCAGACTCCTAATTGGCTTCCCTGCTGCCATTGTCTCCCTGCGTGCACCATTCCAGCGGTTTTCTCTCCATTTTCTGCTTTCAGCTGTAATTTGGCCCCTTGTATGTTTTCATAAGGAGCCTATATAGCTATAATTGTAGTGTTGCCTTCCTGCTGTGTGGCTAGCCGAGGACTGCTCATGTGCTCGCAGGAGGGTCTGCGGGGTTTTGCTCAGCTTAGTTTGGTTTAAGCTGAGCTGGCCATTGTGTGGGCCGTGTCATGTCTTGCCTTACCCAGCAGTCGCTCTCATTTTGTCTTTATTGTCACTTCTTTGTTCCTGTCTGGACTCTGAATGTAGGGTTTGTTGCCAGCGCCTTACCTTTCTTTAGAGCCATATTTCCCCACGGTTCACTGTTCTTTCTGTTTACCTCATGTGGATTTATTGCATTGTGACTTCTAGACTGGGGTAACATAGGCTTGATGTTTTTTCCCTCTGGAAACCCCATTAAGTCACTGTCAAGCTCTTTTTTTCACATAACGTACATGTAACGTACATGTTGTCTGTAGCATAAGCAGAAGCATCGTGAAAACACAAAGAAAACTGTCACCGTTACCTTACTCCACCTTTTCCACCTCTTTTAAATGCTCAGAGCACACGCACGCACACACCTACGGATTCATCTGTGCCTGTTAATAATAATTAGATCGCTGGAGTGGAGAGTGGGGGGTGTGTGTGTGTGTATGTGTATGCTTGTCTGTGCGTTGAGGAAGAGCGCAACCGAAAGCGATGCATACCAGATGTTTTAGAAATGAGATGGGTTTCACTGGAACGTAACACATTCCCAGGGATGTTTGCGGAAAGAAATTCTTCCTCATCTGTCGAGCATGTTCTGACGCCCCCCCGCCCCCCAACCACCCAA
The DNA here is from genome assembly GCA_036024295.1 of Nannoperca obscura. Lineage (NCBI taxonomy): Eukaryota > Metazoa > Chordata > Actinopteri > Centrarchiformes > Percichthyidae > Nannoperca > Nannoperca obscura. Next base: position 16,384 of record JAVQJL010054666.1, on the reverse strand, counting down.
GGGGTATGCATCCAGTTTACTCGTCTGTTTTTCGCTCGTCTGTGTTTGGTAATGCGGTTCTCGTCGTTAAACCCACAGCCTTGTGTGTACGTGTCTCTTGTGCATCTGTACACACCATGCATATGCAGATGTTGGCGTGTTTGACGCTGGTGATCTGTGTATTTTTGTATTTTTACCGCTATACAAAGGAACGTCCTCCTCCCACTGTTTCCTGGTGGGCAAAATAGTTTTGGCTCAGACCTTAAGTGATTCAGGGTGAAATATGACATGGTGTGTGTGTCTGAGTATGTACGGCATGGGACAGAGGGGCAGATGAACTGGCGGTGGCTGCAGATTGAATGTCTTAAGCTGCAGTCTGCCCACTGCTGGCATGCCTTTTGTCTATTTGGGTTAGCAAAGTAAAGTCTGAGCACTCTCACCTGCACATAAGGGGAGTGAGCAAGCCGGGCCGGAGAAAAGGCCTCGTCACTGCCCAATCACCCGTACCAGAAACCAGATATACTATAAAAAGTATTTTCAGTTATAAGGTCACAATAGAAAACTTTTAACATTTACTTTATTGCAGCAGTGCAAGTGGGTTAGGGTTAGATGATGAAATTATGAATTACATATATTAGACAATCTCTTCCAAAACATACGGAAAATTTTAATCTTGTATTTCATAACTAATAAAAACAATATCCCAGAAACTGGTGTAAATTGCTACGACATACTTAGACAAGTAGTAGCCACATTTTCGCATGGATCGGGCAGTGACGAGGCATATGCAACCAGCGAGGGCTCCACTGGTGAAAATGGTGAAAAACCACTTGCTAAAGTTCAAGTTGACATCTTCAAATCGCGTGTTTGGAGCCAAAAAGGCCCAGTTTAAGTTGAAAAAAGCAGCAAACTGTCATTTGAGAAGCTGGAACTAGAGAAAAGTTTGTCTTTTGGCTGTTTGAATGACTTTAATGATTGATCGCTTATCAAAATAGTTGACAGTTATGTTTCTGTCAGTCGATTTTCATTCAAGAATCAACTAATCATTTAAGCTGTACACCCAGGCCCCGGAGCTGGACTAGTGTGAAATGGACTGATACCTGGCATGATGCCTGTCCCGTTGCAGCAGTCATCTTCAGACCAGTCTGCTATTATATGAACAAAACATGTACTGCACGTCATGGGCAATATAGTGGATGTGGAAGAGTGGTGCATCGTTCTACTCCAAAAATATAGTATGCTTATGCAGTGTTTTCTTATGCGAGGTTCACAGGTACAGTCCTGTTAATTATATTCTCATCCCTGTTCAAATCAATGAATCAGCCACATCAAAGTCCAGCGTCTGTTCCAAAGAAAACGTTATCACAGAAGTGAGTCCAAACTGTATTTCCATGTGTCTGACTCATTGGCTGCAACTGTAACTCCAGACGCCCAGGTGGTGACTGAGCTTCCTCATCCACCCGGCTCTGCCTCATCACCTCAGCAACCACCTCCACAGCCCTCAGAGCAGATCGGGCAGGCGGGCTGCTGAGGGAAGCAGAAATCTAGCTGCAAGGCTGAATTTTGTAATGAGGAACGCAGAGTGACATGTTTTTATGACTGTACTTTTGTGACTCTCATCTGTAGACTCTTTCCGTACTGTTTGACAGGTGGTGAAACAGGGTAGTGGTGTTTGAGTCTGTTGTGGTGACCGGCCTGCAGCATAATTACCAAAGTACAGTTTTCTGGTCTGTGTCAGAAATGTATTCCCAAATCACGTCCCTGCGACAGAATTAGCCTCGCGTTTAGGTGTGAGTCCTTTTCCTCTTCTTCCTTATTGTTTGCATTGTGCACTATTACAAAGTTGTTCCCAGTCGGTTGTTTTCCCTCTTGAATCCTGAACCAGGCAAATCGTTTCCTGCTGCCACTTTTGTAACAAATAAAACCATGCGTTACTGTTTGACTTTAATGTTTATGTTGAATTAACGCTAAACTCTTACTTTCTTTTCTTTTTTTTTCAGTCCTCTGCGCCAAAAACCTGGTAAAGAAAGACTTCTTCCGTAAGTATCCGCCAATTACATCTGTTTACGATGAAGCTATATTTGCTTTTCACACCCTGTTTGGTTTTCCATTTTGGTTTTGTGGGTATATGATGCGTGCTCTGTAAAAGGCTTTGGTCTGATCAAGAGCCTGCTGTCAGCTGCTGCTAGCTAGGACCTACTTATTTAACAATTTCAACAGATTTGGACGGTTTACAACATATGTCCTTGGAAGTAGGGGAGCATCTACATAGTGCCTCATAACTTTAAACATAAAAATGCTAAGACTCAAGTGTCATTCCTGACATAGTTTATCGCTAACAAAGTTTTGGTGTGCCCGGTTCAGTTTCTACAGACTTCATTGCTCCTGCGTAGGCGTCTTTAGTGTTGTGAGTGTTTTGCCGTGTTTGGGTCAGGCTGTCATGGTGAATGAGCATGTAAAGGTCTTCTGCTCACTCAGGTGGTTTCTGTGGTGCCCATTCCTGCCATTCCAGCGCTCAGGAGCTGAGCAAACATTAGGTCAGGGAGTTGGTGGAGAGCGCCACCGAAACCATAGATGAAAATATCTGTGTCCCTATTTGTGAACTAAATCCATAAAATGCCGTGTGTTTTATCTTCACGTTGAGGTGTTTGCGTCAGTTATTGACGGGCCCCACACCTTTAGTTATAGACCTGTCACAAATAATTATTTGCATTATCAATTTAGTGTATAATAAATGAAAAATCCCAAAACATATCTATCACAAATCATTGGAGGACCAAATGATTTAGTTTCTAATAATATAAAACAGAGAAAAGCAAATACCAACTGTTGCGACAAGCAAACATTTGTTATTTTTCTTAATAACAAAGTCGTACACAGTCTTGTTGTCTCCTGGCATTTATAGTAACAATTCGGATGTGAGTATAAAGGCTTTAATAGTCCTGGAAATCTTTGGCTTCCACACTTGTGGAAGTAAACAATGAGTATAACGGTGACTAGTTTTGTCTGGTCACTACAGGCAGACGACACTGCTGTAGACACCACAGCATCTGTGTCAGTTGTATTTCTCACCATCAGCCATGTAGCATGCTAACACCTCAGCACACTGTAGTCATTAGTGTCTTGTTAAATTGTTTATCGGTTATTTATTCTTAGTGAATGTGTGAGTGTGGTTTCGTGTTTTCTTCTCTCCCTGCAGGCCTCCCTGATCCCTTTGCCAAGGTTGTTGTGGACGGTTCAGGGCAATGCCACTCTACAGACACTGTGAGGAACACACTTGACCCCAAGTGGAATCAACACTATGACCTGTGAGTCAGAGACAGTAACACTTCTCACACAGTCTGTTTTTCAAAGACAAACTAAATCAAATTCCTTCTTTGTTTATTTGAATACCCCCCACTTTCCTAAAGACTTAATCTGATTACAAACAGCAGCTTGGGCTGTTACAATGCCTCACAACTTTTATGTCTTTCTTTATTTAACCTCAATAAGTGAGTGCACCGAGAGGTGTCAGGCTGTACCTAAACAGTAACAGATGTAAACAGCTGTTGCATCTGCTCTCTTCCATTGACCGAAACACGTGCGTGTCTTGTCGTACCCTGAGCACCTTTCCCAAAGATGGTATGTGCTGCGAAAGTAACCTAGGGGAAAAAATCGAGACAGAGCGCGTGAGTGAAAATGTGAGAGTGAAAGTTTCCAGCATTCGCCCTGGTGTTTATCCAACCGACATGCATAGCCAACAACGAGAGGAAGCACATGTCTCCGTTTGTTTGGTTGCTGGGGATACAAGGACCCTCTCTCTACATGGCTTCTAAATGAGCTACTCATGTCGCATTTGACAAGAGGGGGGGAAAGTATGCGCACCTTTTTTAAAGATCGATGGAGAGGAGAACACAGACTCATGGCTCAGTGGAGCTTCTCTGCACTAATTTGTCCCAGGAGCCGGCAGACGGTGCTGACTGGAGTTTATGTGAAAGTGACTCGTGTTTCTGTGCCAGTGATAGGTTTAACAACAGTGTACCCCCTTTACTGTCTGCCAGTGTTTATCCTCATGGCCAGCAGAAGGACTCTCAGGTGGTGTGTTGCAGGAGAGAGCTTTTATTTGACTGAGAGCAGCCTAGAAAGCCGTCTGGCTGGCTCACACTTATTAAAATAGGGCCTGCAACACCTGGTGTTCTGAATACAGCCTAGTGCATTAAAGCTGTTGGCAGTGACTCTTTTTTTCCATTTGTTGTATGTGCTCATGTCAGGGTGAAGAAATCCAGCGTAAGTGTGCCTGCCTGCGTGCTCGTGCGTGTGTGTGTGTGTGTCCGTGTCCGTGTCCAGGGCCCTGATTTCATTGGTCAGCCGCAGCCAGCAAACTGGCCCATGAACTGTGACCCTTCAGCATTGTTGAAAGATGTGGCCGACATGCCAAGGATAGCAGACACAGTCTATCTGGCTGCCTGCCTCTCACACTCACTCTGCCTGCACCACGTTTGTAAAACAGACAATCACAAGACAGGATACAGGATATGGTTGAAATGAAGGAATCATTCGCATAGCTGCCGCTCCAATTTGTAGAGGACAAGGACACAGTGATTATTAATAATATCATCTTTTTTATCTTAAAGGACCTTCATCTTCATAGTGAGAGTCATGAAGTGTTTTGAAGCATTTTTGGAGTCTCCCTCCTGTGTGCACCCAATCACATTTGGTTAATTAGGAGTTCTCTAAATATGGCATCGTTAAATAATACATCTGCAATGTTAAGTGCCCAGTCTAGACTCAAATTACTTGCGCCCACTCATCCATCCATTCACCTCCCACCGTCCGAGCTGAATTTCTATGGAAGAAGCACCCAGTTAAACAGCGCCACCATTAATGGCTTTGTTGGGTCTTTATTAGTGTTACTATGTCGTGTATAATTAGGGCTGAGCTAAAGGGGGAAAAATAAGTGCCACAATGCAGAAGAAGCATAAGAGATTCTCCTAATGTTTATAAATGTTGATCTGACAATTTATTTGTTTAACTGTGTACTTGCTGTCTGTTTCATTGGTCCTCATTTTATTTTAAAAAGCAATGCGTGATTGGTTTGTTAGAATGTTTTTAAAGCAGTGGTTTGCAATATTTTTGGCTTCACAAACAGCCCTGTCACATGAGATTTGTCATGTTCATTTCATTTTAAACTGAACATTATTTAACACTATTAATTATATAAAAATGGATATTGTTAAGGTCACTTTCTCATTACAATTGTATTGTTAATGTTTAGGTTGTTCTGGTCAAGTCTGCATTCATACTGTTACCAGTTGGAGTGGCTGAAGTTGGCTGTTTCAAACATTCATTTATCACTTTTTGCTTTTTTTAACCATTTATTCATTACTTTAAGACGTCTCTGCTCGCTTGCCAACTACTTGTCACATAGTCTCTATCATAACACGTAGTGTTCAGGTGCTGACTTAAATGTGTGGATTTTTTAAAAGATTTTATTTCTGTTTTCATCAAATATGTTGAGCTACTCCACAATGTTTCCATGTACCTTTTGGCTCACGCAGACATTACCCTGGTTATGAAAGTTGTTTTTAAACAGCACCAGGAAGCATATTTAGCGGTTCACTAGTGAAAGTCCACTTCTTCAAAAGATCTGTCAATCAATTTGAGAACATCAGCAGGTTCCAGTGCCATGTAGTGAATCTAAGCAGTGGGCCTTCCCTTTTTGTTTCTGTTTGTTTCTCAGATTGTGACTTGAGTGTTGCTCTAATGTCACGTTTTTCTTTCACTTTCACCGTATGTTCTTGGCAGTAACTTGCAGGAAAAAGCTGCTAGAAATGGTGCAGAAGATGTCTATTATATAAATACAGTCTGTCAAATAAAAGGATGTATTTAGAAAGCACATCTGATTCTTTAAATCCACTGCTTTTTCCTTTTTATTGCAATTTTCCCATTGTCTCTTGTGCGGTGTGTGTTATTGCCTATGACTGGTATTAAAAATCGTAGCCAGACTAATGAATTTTATTACATGGACGGTGATCCAGATGACTGGGGTTTGGATGTAATACTTCCCTCCCGTCACGTCTGTCTGACATAGCAGCTCTCTCATATCGCACCCCAGACAGGCATTTGGCATCAACTCAAAATGTCCAGACGTCTTACTCACAGCCCCATTGTTTCATATCCCTTTTGGTAAGCAGCATGATAATTACAGTGGGATACAGTTCTGCAAACGGTTCAGATAATTTGTTTTAGACTGAAGGAGGGAGCCCACCCGAGCAGATGTGCCACAACAGGTTCACATCACCCTTCCATCGCACCCTCGACCTCGCCTGCCGCACGAGGAGGAGGAGAGACGAGAGCGGTAAAAATGCACCGGATGAGAAAGAAGATCATCTCTCTGTTCCAGCTCTGAATCTAGTATCATTACCTGATCATGTTCTTGAGGGTTAGGGTTAGACCATCTTCTTTACTTGCTTGGCGGGCAAACACCTTTTTAACATTGTTGTTCAAGGGATGGCAGTTACATTTGTACATGGTTCCCACGGTCATGAAATTCCAGGAAAAGTTATTCAACTAGAAAAACTGTTTTCTAATTGCATAACTGATATATGCAGCAATGCTGACATTCACTTAAGCCAATGCATAATATGGGTGCCATAATATTATTCTGTGCTACATTTTTGCTACAATACCTGTGTCAGGGCATAGTACACTGAACTAAAACCCTTATTGTGCCCTATAGATAGGCCTACTTATTTTTAATGACTTAAATAAAGTTGTGGAAAAGGGACAAAATATTATGGAAAGTTTTGGAAATGTATTTGTCTTATCTTACGTTTTGTAATTTTAGATTGAGTGCCACCTCATTAAAATGAACTGCTGTTCATTTTCTCCACATTGGTCCCATCACATCTGTCTCCTACTCCATGCAACTTATTCACAACTTCTTCAGTCAACAATAGGATCACGTAGCAAATAGTTAGATTTTACAGCAGTCTTAACGTCTCAAACTGATTCAAAACAGTTTACTTGGAGACAAACAACCCTTGAATTGCATAACTAATGTTACATCCCTCCACATTTGACAGCGTGATTGATGACTGTTTGTATCCAGTTGCATTTTCGTTGAAGCCGGCCTAATTTAAAAAGCCATTTTCTGGAACAAATGTACTATGACACTTTATCCACAGCCTGGCAGATCCGTAGAAACATTGTCACATTATTATCATATCCTATTTTCGTAGTTGCAGCAGTTTTTGTTGCTGCACATCACGTCAGCCTAGCTAATAATTGATGTCCTCTCCCTGCTGTATCTGTCTCCCTTCATCTGATCTGTGGGCCGGTGCTGCTGTGAATCAATGATTCACAGGGTCACAGTCTGCTCGCGGTGCTCTGTCTCATACTCAGACGCTCAGGGCCAGATTTACGCATTCACATGCGCTGGCTAGAAAATCCCTCTCAGCCCCCCCACCGTCCTCTTCCGCCTCCTCTTCCCGGCTGTGTCTTGTTACGTGTCCTTGACGAAGCAACTTATTAGCGGTAGCCTCGGTGTCTGACAACACACTAGCTGCTACATGTTGACATTGCCAGTATTTCTATTATAGACTCTAACAGCTTTAGTTACTCTTATATAGCTGTACACCTAATGGCTGTTGGATTTATATTCATTACTGAATATTAATTATTTCTCCTTGTCCTTTCTTTCCCCCTCAGGTACATCGGAAAATCAGATTCTATCACCATCAGTGTGTGGAATCACAAGAAGATTCACAAGAAGCAAGGGGCGGGGTTCCTGGGCTGTGTCCGCCTTCTGTCCAACGCTATCAACCGCCTTAAAGACACAGGCTGTAAGTGTCAGTGTTACTCTGATGTGGCAACCTGTTGATGGCACTTTGAAACGTTGATGCTGTGTGGTCACAAGTGGAAGCAGCCTTGTTACATATTAAAGGTGCCCTGTGGAGTTTTTAACCACTAGGACAGACATGCATCCGAGACACAGTCCTGCAAGCCAGTATCGCAGTATTCTGCTGATCAGCCATTGCAGACAGCAACGCGCAAAGAAACTGACTCTCAGATTCTCTTTTGTCTTGTTCTGAGAAGTAAATTGTAGTTACAGCACAGTTTGTTGCCAAAACTGCACATAACTTATATTTCTTTCTATATATATTATTATATATTTCTTTGTCCTCTAGTTAACTCAACTCCTGGGGTTAATTGCAGTTATTCATGAGATGTCAGGAGTCTGACTCACATCACAGCCCTTATGGTCAAATAAGGCCTCATCAAGCCAGTCTTATACCTGTAGTGTGATAAGAAGCAGACGTTAATAACCCAGTGCTGCTGTCAGGGCTAAGTGACAGAACATAGAGGAGCTCCTTTTGTGTACCGTCTCCCTCACTAGGTCTGACAGAGACCAGACCCCGTGTGTGAGCGGGGTCAACACTTTGCCCCCTGCCAGAACAGGAAGAGACAATCAACATCACCCTGCAATTATAGTAAAACGTCTCATGTCAGAAGCTAACTGGATATATGAGATGGAGGCTTTAGTAAGTGGCTCCTAGCTCCTAGCGGTCTGGCGTGATTTTCCTGCACGGGGGGGGGGGACTGATACCTGCTCCCTGGTCCTGCGGCCCTTTAGGCAGAACCGGGAAAGAATCCCACCGCTTTTCCTTGAAGCCCCTGACACTGTTGTTTTCCTGGAGGGACACAGGAAACCTGAACCTTGTGCCACAGCTGTGAGTGGTTTGCCTCTGCATTTCCTTTCTCTCCTGGCCTCCTCATCACCCCTTCGTTTCCCCTCCAGTCTCCTCCATAGACTGGCAGCATGTGCACACTCAAAAAAAACCGCCATTGTGACTAACCTCCCTCTATCTCCGTAGACAACCGGTCATTTCACGCAGACATGCATAATTGTACAGCTATTTATATGTACGTGTAGTTTTGTTGTGTTCTCTCTGTTGTGGTCTCTCCCCCCTGTGAGTATTTGTCATTCTTTTGTTTTTTTTGTGTGGAATTTACCAGCAGTTGCAGTTTTGTCCCCTCCACAGGCCTTAGAGAGGGCATCGGGTTGACTGCAACATTTGTGTATAATTGTAGAGTGTCTGGGGTTGACTTTGACATTTCTGTATAATTGCAGAGCATTTGCGTTTCTTGTCTTTGTGTGATATGACTGCATACGTATTTAAATGTATGTACGTGTGAGTGCGCTTCTCTGCATACATTTGACTGTGTGTGTTTTCTGTTTTTATCTGTGGTCGCTGATCTCCGGCCAGCCTTGTAACAGTTTGACCATTGCCTGTTTTGGTCCCTGTTTAGTCTAGACAGACATCCTGATCTGATCTGCATCACACTCAGACAACAGAGAGTAGATAGTGGCATTTCTCATGTCTGCAGGCATTTGTTTTTTTCTTTCCGCCTGATCTCTCTCTTTCTCCCTCACTTTGAAATTCCGCAGACTTTAAGAAGTTCAGACAAAGAGTTTCCAGACTTTGGCAGAAGTTCATGTCCATGCTAAGACTGAGTGGAATAGTGCAGGCTTTGTACTGAAATTTGTCAAATGTTTGACCCCTGCATTTGAACTGAAGCCTGCTCTGTACCGATGCTCAGTGAGATTTTTACAGCCCATGGCTGTTCCACAGACCAGACCATCTGTTCCAGGGCACAGCCAAGCTGTGGTCTACAGATACAAGAATGAGAGATAGATAATGAGGGAGGGAGAGAGGAATTGACTCTAAGTGATGTAAATGATACAGAGCAATGGGATTTGTCTGGGGGGGGGGGGGTGCATCCCAACACATGGTAGTTTACATGTATCTCGCTGACACTGATGAATCCTCTCTTTTTCTGCTCTTCTTTCATCTTCATTCTCATTTCCTGTTTGTCTCGTGGTTTCCCTCTGTCTGTCTGTCTCTCTTTCTTTTCTGCGCTCTCTCCACTTCTTCTTTCTCTCCACAGACCAGAGACTAGACTTGAACAAGCTGAGTCCCAATGACAGTGACACAGTCAGAGGCCAGATAGTGGGTGAGTACAGAGGCAAGGAAGCATTTGACAGCACAATAAAAGATTTGGGAAAATGGTCACTTTGAATAGAAAGTAAATGGAAGTTGCACAAAAATCGAAGAATACTAAAAGTCTGGCTGGGTTGTAGTCCGTATTCTTCACCAGATGTAAAACATGTCGTCAATTACTATGTACAGAATATTCAAGGAGGGTCTTATACAGCATTTAAAGATAAGTATAGTAAGGTTCAAAGCAATTATTTTGCAGTTCTTGTTGTAATCATTGAGCTTCCATCTTCTGGTTGGCTTCTTAGTGTGTATATAGGTAACAAAAAGGCTTGATATGCTATTATAAATGTGAAATATGTTCGGCTCTAGTCTGCCAAATGTTGCCCATTCTCTGTCACTGTTATCACAGGCTTCATATCAAATGTAGGATTAGATTTCATAATACCAGACCCTCACTGCACCAGGGAAAAATAACTTCCTTTAACCAGACCCTCCAGGATACCGCTGATAAAATTGAGCCCTGTCCCTGTTACTCATAAAGATATGTAGCTCCATTTTTTGCTTCGACAAAACATCTTTGCCTGCACAGTAATCTGTTGTCTAGTAATCCTAGCGTGTGCATCTGTCTGCCATGTGTTCCTGCAGTGAGCCTGCAGTCTCGGGACCGGATAGGCACAGGAGGCCCTGTGGTGGACTGCAGTCGGCTGTTTGACAATGATCTTCCAGATGGGTGAGTGAGTTTGGGGAAATCTCTTATCATCTCAGAAGAAGCTTTTTGAGATGTTGTTGCAAATCCTAAGCAATTAATGCAGCCTTCGAGAGTGCAGGGGTCAAAGATGTAAAGAATATGATATTCACGTATGGCGAGACAGAGCAGCGAGCCAGAACACTACTACATGGTTCCGTGGCTGCTTAACCAAGTTTGCTGACTGCTGTGTCTGTGTATGTTTGTGCTGCCAGCTGGGAGGAGAGGAGGACAGCGTCTGGACGAATCCAGTACTTGAACCACATCACACGCACCACACAGTGGGAGAGGCCTACCAGGTGAGTACACTCCGCAGCCCACAGAAACTCAGACCCAGACCTCTTGAAATCAAACCGCAGCAGGCCGGTGGAGGACCTCGTCTCTGACCTCCGTCCACCCAAACTGGGGAAGTTCGTCCAAAACTGGAGCGGACTCAAAAAAAATAAAAAAATGAAAGCATGTCCGACAGACTGCTCCAGACAGTGGTGGTTAATGATGTGGAGGAGCCGGGAAGTCACACAGCTGACAAGAGTGGAAACGGAGGCATCTCTTCCCAGCTCTGTCTCAGTCTGTTGTACTTGTGTGCCGCCTTGTATAGATTTCCTAGTTAGCACCTGCACACTTCCTAAATGCTACTTTTTTTTTGTGGCTTTTCTTAGGCTTTATCCACACTAATACACTTTCATTTTAAAACCACAGTTTTATCACAGTTTCAGAAAGAATCTCTGTATATACTACATGCCTGAAAACACACGATCATTCATGTACACTGGGCATGCGTGTGTCAGTGTAAACAGGAAGCAGATTGTCTATTTTTGGTTCTTTACAGTTTTCTGAAAATACAAAGTGTTCTGTGCTTGGACCGACAACCACGTGGGACTATTATTGTGTTGTAATTCGTTTTCCATGTTGAACCGGTTAGCTGGTACTCAAGGCTGATGTTTTCTTCTGGAAAAGCATCATGTGATAGGGGCATGACGAATCAGGGAAGGACACGTCCTGGCTGATGAGACCCAATCAGGAAGCGAACGTGGGTGTCTGCGTCATCGCTTTAAAACGTCTCAGTTTCCGCCGCGTCCTCACTAAGACGCAGTCCGGGTCAGGAGCATTTTAAAACGTCAAAGTTTTAGGAGTTAGAAAACGCTGGAGTAGTGTGGACACTAGGCATAAACATAACAAAAGTTATGTGTTTAAAAGAAAAACGTATTGGTGTAGATGTAACCTTATACTCTCTCTTTCTTTCTGACGTTACCTTACTTTCTCCTTGGTCTTCTCTGTGGTTCTTCTCACCTTTCCCTCTTTCCTCCCTCAGACCTGCGTCAGAGTACTCCAGCCCTGGCCGGCCTCTCAGTTGCATAGTGGATGAGAACACGCCCATCAGCACAAACGGGGCCACGCCCACCACAGCGCTGCCACCCAGTGGCGGTGACCAGCGCGCCCAGGAGAGACGGGTCCGCTCCCAGAGGCACCGCAACTACATGAGCAGAACCCACCTTCACACGCCCCCGGACCTCCCTGAAGGATATGGTTAGTTGTGTGTGCGTGTGTGTGTGAGAGAGAGAGAGAGAGAGAGAGAGAGAGATTATCCCCAGTACCCCCACATCCACTGAAAAGCCATCTCTACTTCCACTATGAGTCTGGTCATCGTTGTAGTGCTGCTGTATGTTAATTGCTTCTCCTCCGCCCTCCTCCCTGCTCAACACTGGGCTCTGTAACTCGACTAATCTGTAGCCTCATTCAGTCCAGCGCCGCTCGGATGACGCTGCAGCTCCACACAAGGAGCCTTGAAATACTGGCTCCATTTTAGACCATCTAATTGAATTGATCTCGCTGTTAAAGGCTGGCAGCAGCCATTCACTGCTCCCTCCTCTGTTTTCTTTTCTGCACATAGTCAAACAATCAAACGCATTCATGTAAAAGCAAACACATACACCCACACTGTGTGTGAGCTGCGATCACCCACACACTCCAAGGGATTTTTGTTTATCCTCACAGTAAAATCTTCAGTAGGATTTGGGAGCCAGAGCACATCTCCATCCTTTAGATCAGGAGGCTCCTAGCCTCACTGCGCTCGTCATCTCTGTCCATACTTTCTTAAATCTTGGGCAGTCCCTATAAAACCTGTCAGCACCTCTGATTCTCCTCATGTATTCGCACGGCAGCCAAGACATGTCACTCTATGTGTCGAGCGTATATCGTGCACTCGTCAGGCGAGTGTGGGTTTGGAAGGTTGTGTGTACATGCATGTTTAAAGCGGGGCAGTAGGCCCAAAGGGATGCCAGAGAAGAGCTCTCTGGCAGGCCGCTCCATGGAAATTTCTCTGTCAGGCTGTGATGAATGAGCTCACCAATTCAAAAGTCAGACAACCCCATCTCTCCTCTCCTTTCCTCTCCAATGTTCTTCACCCTGTCTCTCACCTCCCCTCCTCCCTCCCCCCTCCCCCCTTCTCCGCCTCTTCCTGGCTGCCTTCTGGGATCTCCACTGACTCAGGCAGTCCTTTTATCTTTATTTGTGTGATCTCTTTCTTACGCAGACAGATTATAAGCACAATCTGTCTGCATGTGGCACATGAATTAAACAAATTTTTCATATATTTTGAACGTTTGACATACACTTGATGCCGAGGTTGAGTCAAAATCTTCTAGTTACTCCTTTTTGTTTTTATTCACATGATTGTTTAACCAAGGACCTGCGAATCATGCATCGATTAATCCCATTTGTATGTCTTTCTACAGAGCAGAGGACCACGCAGCAAGGCCAAGTGTACTTTCTCCACACTCAGACGGGTGTCAGCACGTGGCATGACCCCAGAGTACCAAGGTACGCCCGCCGCAGGATGTGTGACCTCAGGGAGACGACATGGCGTTCTCCAATATCACTTTACATTGTTTTACTCTTTTAGCTATCCACCTTTTATATACTGTAAAACATATATTAAACACAAGAACATTACTCAAAGCTCGTGTCATGGCAGTCTTAGTCTTGGTCCCCTTGTGCTTTGCTGTAAACCTGCAGCTGATTATGAGTCTGAAATGCTGTGAGAAGACCGATGTCATGGGGCTCTGAGTGCGATTTGGTCCTCTGGCACGACAGGGTATCTGCAGGTCTTGAAAAGACAGAGCATTGAATTTAGTTTCCTCACAGAAAGGCCTTGGGTATGAAAACGTCTTACATTTATTTCACACAAGTTAGTTATAAATCTGTTTTTATCTGATTACAAGTTATCAGGAGACGTTATACATCATAAAGTGGGATTGTTTTGCTCACAGGAGGTTGTTCAATCCTGTTTTTGGTCATTATGGTTTGTTTAAGTCAGCACCAGCAAACACTGTCTACTGCTAGCTCCATTAGCTAGGAAGCTAAATTTCTCATAATGGGCAAGTGTCAGTTTTTTCAAAAACTTCAATTATTAATTGATTTTTTTATTGGTCCAATCCATCCATAATATTAAATCATTGTATAAATCATAATTATTACCAGTATGATAGTGAAACAGGTATTAAATTGCATTCTGTGCTGTACTAAAATTAAAAATCTTTAAGTAGGTGAACCCTGCAGAGACCCTGCACAAGTGCTAAAAGGCCTCACTCTGGGACACATGGCCAACAGCACGCAGGTCTCAGTCAGCCATACCAGAAGCTCTTGAGGCAATACTGAGTCAGAAATGTGTGTCCTAGTGATTACCATATCCCAGAAGAAACGCAAAATCGCATACAGATCTACATGTGCAAAGAGAGGCTTCAGTGCACTCCAGACGCCATCAATAAAACATGACTGATGTTATAATACCTGGCCAGTGCTGACTTGCGTTCTATCAATACGTGAGTGATAGATAATAGTTTTATTGCTCTTGATAGGAGGCTATTGGTCACGCCACACCTCTCCGGGCGCTCTTCAGACAGCTCCAACATTAGCAGATGGCTCAGCTGCCAAGCTCTCATCGCTCCCTTTTGGCTTTAATCCTGTAAAACAGAGTTCCACGCCAGCATAGCGAGCCTGCTGTAGTTTCTAAACCTTTTTGTCTCCATGGAGTCCAGCTGAAAGGGGTTGCAGGACAGCAGTAAATAATTTAGATGGGAGGAAGAAGAAAAATAGAATAAAAGTGATTTCTCAGACATCTCGGAATCTTGCTGTCCGCCTGAGTCCAGTTAGTCAGTGCTTTGGTATGTTTTATACCTAAAATATGATGCGTGTGTGTTGTGCGTGCGCGCTCTGTCTCTCTCCCCACCCTACGTTCCCTCTGTTTTTCTTACATGCTTGCGTACTAATGCTTAATTGTGCTCTTCTGTTGCATGTCAGAGATCTGAGTAATGTGAACTGTGAGGAGCTGGGTCCGCTGCCTCCTGGGTGGGAGATTCGCAACACTGCGACCGGGAGGGTTTATTTTGTCGACCACAACAACCGGACCACGCAGTTCACTGACCCACGCCTCTCCGCCAACCTGCATCTAGTCCTAAAGTGAGTGCTACAGTACCCTTGAGCCAGAAAAATGTAATGGTGAAATAAATTAGACGGCACATAAAAAGCAGGATATAAAAGAGGGATTTATTTTGTGTCTTTGTTTTGTTTTGCATCTGCAGTCCAAGCCCCAATGGTTCTCGAGGAGGCATCGAAAGTCAGAATGTCAGGTAAGGTTTGGGCTTCATGCCTCGAGTCCTCACTGCACACAGACGGGAACACACACAAGCACACACTCCCCCAGACATTCACAGACTTACTCACTTTGCCTCCCCCTCAGTCAATGTTTTACTGTGGGATCCTGTGCCAAGGTGTGTTCACCACCTGTAGAGGTTCAGCACTCGAGAGTGGCCCTTCTGCTGAGCAGACGTTTGTGCGCACACACAAAAATAAATACCCAGCGCACTCCCCCACAGCCTTTCTTTCCACACAAAAAATTCAAATTCCTCAGGCCCGCAGAGGTTTCGATCATAAAGGCGTTTTAGCACACAATCCGTCACAAAGCTGGCTTTGGCCAGACATCAGATAGCTGAGTGGAAACCAAGGCTGCTGTGTCTGTGGCTGAGGAGCGTCTTACGTCCAGGAAACGGAGCATAAATTTGATGCCCAAGTCAATGAATGAAGTGTGTATGTGTGTGTGCGTCTGTCCATCTGTGTAGGTTCATGTGTGTTGCTTCATGCTTCTGTGCTTGGTACATGCCTGCATGCATGGATGCACGTATTCAGAATTTCTTCCCCTGTGCAGCTGTTCAAACACGCACCGTGCAGCGATAGCCATAGAATTACCCATAGGTCCTTGCTCCACAAAGGTGGGGCAGCGTATGGTGCCTTGGTCGGGCCTCCTCCGCCTGATCTCATTCCTTCTCCGTGCAGAGAGAGAGACGGAATGCGTTGACGGAGAGATCGGGTTTCTTTTTTTACTGTTCTGATGGATGAAAGAACGTGTTTGGGATTTTGTATTCGTTTTGCTTTTTTTTTTTCTTCATCTACAGCCCTCTGAAAAGTCTTAAAAATTTAGCCTGGCAAGCAACATTTGTTTTTAATGTCGGTTTTTCTCACGAGCAGATGCCCAGATGTGTGAAAATCTCTTGCATAGAATTTCTGTTGTATATGTATTCTGGTAGGATGATTAGTTCACATCAAAGCCAGGAAGTGGACATGTTCTCTTGTTGTACTATTTGTGTGTGTGTGTGTGTGTGTGTGTGTGTGTGTGTGTGTG